>BQNB010002110.1:40490-128997 GCA_026074375.1 Tanacetum coccineum
TCCTTTTGCCGTTCAAAAAAAAAGGTAAAATTTTTATATCTTTGGTTCGGGAAATTATTGATGGATAATACCTCAATTGAAGGTATTATTTGTAGGTGTTCTTTTACCAACTTGGTAAATTTTTATATTCACAAATTAACGAGAAAAATCAAAAAATCTGGAAGAGTAAATATTTTTGTATTTTTGTTTAATCTTCTACTTATACTAAAAAGAAAAGAAAAATATATATTTTACTTTTTATATTTTTAATTTTTTTTTATTTACTTAAAAGCGTAACTTTCGAAGACGAAAGGTTCTTCAAATCACGATCAACAAACTTCAAACGAAAGAATCTTAATCATAAATCCCCGGCAACGGCGCCAAAAACTTGATGCGTAAAGTTTTATACACGTATAATAATATAAGTATAGAAAATTACCAAACTACCCTTGAGGACAAAAGTAGTAAGGAAAATTCTCACAATTATATATAATAATACGTATATTTACCGGTAAGTGATTACCGGGTCGTATTCCTCGAAGATTTATGAAATTAAAACCACGTTTGTTATTTGGACAATAATTTGAATTGGTTCGAAGATGATTTATTTTCTAAAATCCTAAAAGTAAGCCAATTAAAGGACAATTAAACCTAACTTTAATAACGGGAATTTAAACTTTAACTAAAAAACTTAAAAACAGGAACCCTAAATGGTGATTAAAAATCCTAAATTTCCAAAATTAAACCTAAAATGAAATTTTCTCTTTTAATAGACTCTAATTGACTAAAAAGTAAGTTTAAAGAAAACTAGAACTAAAACAGAGTTGAATTGAGCTTAAAAACACGAAAAACGTGAACGGAAACGAATCCCGTTCTTTAAAAATTGAAAATTTGCAGTTTTAACCCTACGGAAGCAAAAATAATTTTCCTAGAAACTATATGATAAAAGAAAATTTTCTAAAAAAGAATTATATTTTTTTGATTATTTTTTTATTTTTTATGATTTTTTAAAGTTTTTAATAAAAATAAATCTTTGAAAATACTAAACTAAATATAAAAATCCTGGAAAAATTACAGAAAATAGCTTGAACTAAGAGGGGCCTAGGAAAAATAAGCTTGGCTACACAGCTTATCGAATAAGCTATGTAATAAGCTAAAACAGCTTATTGAGCTAAAATGCTTAAAATGTATATAAAAGAAAGATAATGCAAAGGTATAATGGATGAGCTAATGTAGCAAAGTGGTTAGTGTGTGTTGAGGGTGGGATGAGTGTGTGTGAAGGTTGAGGACACAGGTTCGAATCCTGCCTCAACCTTTTTGATTTTTTTTGAAAACTTATAAAAACAAAGTTGTAGACAAGCTAAAAATAAGCACTTTTACTAAAAAAATTATTTTTGAAAAGCCCTAGATAAGCTGTAAAATAGCTGAAAACATGACAGACACTACTTAACTATATTTTGGGTTTTTTAGAAAACTTTATAAACTCAAAATCTATCAAAAGCTAAAACTAGGACAAAAAACTACTTTTTATTCTTAGTCTAATCTAATAAGCTAATTGGAAAAGAAATAAGCACCAAGTGATAAGCCATAAGCTGAAAATCACATTAAGCCCTTAATAAAAACTTTAAACCAAACAGTCTCTCAAGCAGCCTTTTTGCTTATTTTTAAGCACTCAAATGGAAACTTAAGACAAAATTTCTTATACAAGCTTTAACTATAACCAACTAGCTACGTAAAAACACTTTTGAAAAGGATTTTTGAAAACAATTGTTTATTGAAAAATCTCCTTGAAAACGGACTTATTACTCAGAACATGCTGATCTTCATTTTGAAATTGAAAAGACAAAATGCAATTTTAAAAGCTAAAAACACATATCTAATTAAGCTACTTTTTTAAAACTAAGTTGAAAACAATAAACTAGCCTAAGATCTACTTGTGTGCTAAAAATCAAACCCTAACTCTTACTTTATCCCTCTGATAATCAAACTTGAAAAAGGCTATTTAGCAATTTCACCTACTGATGCAGTTGACATAATTCAAACTAGACAAAATGTAGGCTACAATTTCTAAACATCTTTAAAAACACAACAAGAGACCAGCTGAGCTTAAAAATGATTACCTACACTAACAGATTTGAACTATCCATTAGATATCTAGGTTAAAAGCAAATTAAACTAAATTAAACTAACAAGCTCTTAAAATTATTACTCTTATAAACCTAACTTGAGATTTAAAGTGAAATCAAGAGGCTAAATGGCATCAAACAGTTCTAACATGAGCCAGAATTGTTTGACCCAAACACCCCCTTAAACTTACTCAAATCCATTTTAGACTTATGACAATTAGATTTAAAGCACTAGAATCAAATACCAGATGTCAAATAACTTTTAATAGACCTTATTAACATATAACAAAAATCAAATAAGCCAGAATCAATAAGCTCTAGCTATCTATTTTGTTAGACACATTTAAGAAAACTAATGAAAACTAAAGCACAAACTAAAATGTAAGCCAATAAATGAACACTACTATCATATAACAACTGAAATAAGCACAGATAAGCTAGATTAATAGAAACAAGCAATCAAATAAGCAGTTTAAACAATTATGCAGAATTAAGCTAAGATATGAGTAAGACTGAATATTAAGAAACATGTACCTTAGAACCTCACTAAACAGAGGTAAAGAGCTCACTTAGAGCTTATATCAACAGCTTCTGGCTTATTTAAAATATCTAGTAGGTCTATGGATCCCTTCAGGTTGATCCATCTCCATTTTAGATTTGGTAATTAAGGGAGGTATTTGGTATGCTTAGCTTATTTAAGCCTTTTTTCAGCTTAAATGAGTCACTATGAGTAGTCTTAAGAGCTAATTTAACAACAAGCTTTAATTAATCCCTTTTAATAAAATTTAAGAACTCAATGCAGGAATTTAAACTTTTATTAATAGAAGATTCTTATTACAAAGATTAAATTGAAATTACATTAAACTAAAACATTACTTGAAAGAAAATTACAAATTTAAAAGCTAATTTTACTGGCTACTTAAAAACTACTCCTAAATATCTTGCTATGAGTGATGAGCTCTTTTATTTATAGCAGGAGTGAGAAGTTTCTAGGTCTTCAATCTGTTAGACGCTCCTTGTAATCTGAACCTTTCAATCATTGCAATCATTGATCCCTCAATCATCACCATTAGATCATTAAGTGAGCACAAGGATTGCCAGCGTGGCAATCCATGGTTTGATCCTCTTGTGCTTCTTTAACAAAGGTTTTAGTGTAAAATACTCCTTCCAATTGTGTTCCTTCATCCACACGTTGTAATCCATCTTTTTTTTGTTGGCTTGGACCAATGAAAGCCTTTCAATGACGTTTCTTTGCTGAGCTATAAGCTTGGCACTTGGAATCTTCTTTTGGCCACATCAATTGAGATTTACCCTTTGATTAGAGGTGAGGTAATTGCTGGAGACGACTATGAACAGTACCAACAACATTTCCCGCTCATTTTACCCTTTTTACTCGTTTTGAGTTTGTCTGAGTATTTGGGTTTTTGACTTTGGGCCCGGGTAGAATTACAAGGGTTTTGGGCTTGGTTATTTGTTAAGGGAATTAGGCCGGTGTTGTTTATATGATTTGGGTTAATATTTGAGATAACGACCGTTATCCCTTTATATAACGGTGTTAGGGATTTTAGGGTATTTTGTGAAATATGTTTAACAATGAGGGCTGTTTTAGGAATTTTTGAGTTTTGTCATTTAGTGAGTTGACTTTGGTTGACCAAGGGTTGACTAGAGTTGACTATTGATGACCTTGATAGCATTCCCCCGGCTCTTGTACACTCTTTATCCGTTCCCGTGTTCGTGTTTGTCCGGTTTTGACCGTTTTCTTGCGATTTTTGCTATATTCGTACCTACACAATCACAAAGACAAAACAAGCAATATACAAGCATTTAAAGCACAGTTTTGTCTTTTATGGGTCATTTTTGATATAAACGGATATGTGTTTTTGTTAGCCTCAAAATAATGAGTCGAACAATGGAAGTTCGTTCATTAATTATATTATGTCTCGATCATTAATTAATATACGTTGTAATAGGCTAGACGGGTAAACGGGCTCTTAAATGTAATCTAATCGGTCACGTTAGTCGGGCGAAAAGCCCAAGTAATCCTCGAATATGCCCACCCGGGCCCGTGAAAATACCAAGTGCATGAAAGCCTCTTGGTATTAACTAATAAAATACCCCTCTCCAAGGATGGAGGGGTTGGTTCTTGTTAATTTTATTTGGTAATTTTTGCAAGTAACATCCCTCTTTTCTTCTCTCTACCTTTTCACTCTCTTTCTCTCTCTATCTTCTCTCTAAACTTCTTCAATTATTTTCTTCTAATCTTATTTTCTATGTGTCATCATATGAAGTAAAGTGATATTATTGGTGTCGACCATTTGTATCATTCGCCACGGGTGGGTTTAGTTTGTGTGAGTTAGTTTTAGTGGTTGTTTCGGTTTGTATGTTTGTTTGGTTATGGTTTCGTTTTTGTAAGCAAAAGTAAGTTCGATTTGTTTGTTTGTAGTTTTTTGTTTATCGTAATACGTATGCTTATTTTGTTTGTGTGGCTAAGAAAAACGCAAGGACGAAAAGATCGTGCTTTTAGTGGAAAACGGAACAATCGAACGAGTGGAAAACGAGTCCATCGAACGAGCAACTTCTTGCAAGGATCGAACGAGTGGTTTTTCTGTTTTGATCGAACGAGTGGTTTTTCTGTTTTGATCGAACGAGTGGCTTTTCTGTTTTGATCGAACGAGCGACGTTTACGTTGATCGAACGAGCGTGTGTTTTGGATCGAACTAGGACAATCGATCGAGCATCATTCGAACTAGCACCTTCGAACAAGCATCATTCGAACTAGCACCTTCGAACAAGATCATCGAACTAGCACCTTCGAACAAGCATCATTCGAACAAGCTCATTCGAACAAGCTTGATCGAACGAGCGGATTTAGCTTCGATCGAACTAGCAATAACCATTCGAACAAGGACCATCGAACTAGCTCAATCGAACTAGACCATTCGAACTAGAACCAATCGAAATAGAGGACCAGCGAACTAGACAACCGAACTAACGAACCGAATAAGCATGAACCGAATTAGGTACTTTATATAACAACCGAACGAAATTTTTTTTAGAAAACTTGTGAACGAAACAGGTTTCATATAACTGCCATTAACTTTTGAATCCGTAAGTCCGTTTTAAGGCCCGTGGACCTCTCAAATCGAAGAGAAAAACGAGACGGATCAATCTGTAACCACCCTTTTATCTGGTTAAAGGGATTTTTGAAGCCAAAAACTCGTTTTTCTATGATTTATTGACGTTTTTTTCATTTTTTTTTTTTTGAATTTTTTGCTGATTCCAAATCAATCGTTCACGTTATTTTCTTGATTTTTTGTAATATCCCCGTGGGGAATAAAAAAAAAAGATAAGTACGATTCTCTCTCGGTTAAAAATCAAGAATTGTAAAATACCCGAGAACATTAATTTACTCAATCCACAACAACTATCACTTAACCTGCTTAAGATCCTACAATCATTCTCACTTCATAATTCATCATGACGACTCCAATTGCAACTACCAGCAACTGACAGTCAATATGCACAACAACATAATGGCAGCAGTTCAAGGATCGTCCACCATGCTTGCAACAGGACGAATATGCACAATGGCGATCAACGGTTCTTACGATACATTGATACAGACAAATGGTGATAGCCTTATACGAAAGGCATTCTCACAGGTCCTTATACTCCAACAATGGTCCACAACACCAGCAGTTCCAATCACCAGAGGATCTCTCCAGAAATTCTGGGCAAAAAACATCAGATCGAGACAGATCTGAATAATGACTCCTGAGAACAAACTCATTATAATCTGAAAAAAAGCGATTCATTTGATATTGACTGGAATTGGAGATGAATATACTCAAACTGTTTGATAGATGTCAGAACAGCTCAAGAAATGTGGGAAGCCATCGAGATGGTACAACTAGGTGAGATGCAGCTCAATATTCAAGATGTCAAGACAAACTTATTTGGAATTTGGTCAATTCACTTCTCACGATGGAGAGACAATTGAGTCTTACTACACAAGATTCTACAAGATGATGAATGAAATGATCAGAAAATCAATTTACAGTTGCAACGTGCAAGTCAATGTTTAATATTCTTCACAACTCAACCAGATGGTCAAGATTTGTCACGATTGTGAACAACAACACAAGTTGGATGAAGTTTTATACCATAAGCTCTTTGACATTCTGAAACAATACCAAAAGGAAGTTAATGGACTTCATGCTGAAAGAATGGCCAAGAATGCTAACCAATTAGCACTTGTTGCTACTGCTCAAACACTTCAAGATCCTTATTATCAAACATCAAAACCTCACAAATCATATGCACCAACATCAAAAGCCTCACTTCCATCCAGATCTCATGAAACTACAAGACACAAAGGCAAAGAGATAGCCAAACCAATACACCTCCATCTGAGTTAGCTTCTGAAGAAGACAGTGATCCTGAACAAGCTCAGAAGGATAAAGACATGCAGAAAAACTTGGCTCTCATTGCAAAGTACTTCCAGAAACTCTACAAACCTACCAACAACAACATCAGACCTTCTTCAAACACCAGGAACAAATTGTGTACTACTCAAAGAATACAAAATGATAAAAGATGGACAGTTTGGGATCCAGAGGGCAATAAATGTTGTTGGGGCTAGGGAAACTGTAGGTGGTCCAGTAGTGCAACAGTCTGGGATACAGTGCTTTAACTGCAAGGAATTTGGTCATTATGCTAAGGAATGCAGAAAGCCAAAACGGGTTAGAGACTCCACGTATCACAAGGAAAAGATGTTGCTGTGTAAACAAGCTGAGAAAGGTGTTCAACTTCAAGCAGAGCAATCTGACTGGCTAGCAGACACGGATGAGGAAATTGATGAACAAGAGTTGGAAGCACATTACAGTTACATGGCAAAGATTCAAGAGGTTCCTAATGCAGACTCAGGCACTGACGCTGAGCCATTGGAACAGGTACACTACGATACTGATCATAATGTGTTTGCCAATGACTTACAACATTTTGAGCAATCTGAATCTATTAGTAACACATGTGCAGTGGAAACGGGTGATAGTAATGTCATTCCTGACTCACCGGATATGTGTGATAATGATATTCAGAATGACCAACATGATGTAGAATGTGATGATGAGCGTGTTGCACTTGCTAATTTAATTGCTAATTTAAAGCTTGATGTCGATGAAAACAAAAAGATACAAAAGCAATTAAAGAAAGCAAATGCAACATTGACTCAAGAGTTAACTGAGTGCAAATCTATTCTTGCGGAAACTAGTAGAACTCTAGGAGAATCTAATAGTATCCGGGATAGTTGTTTAGTTGCACTTCAAAACAAACAGACTGAGTTTGAGAGGTACAAGGCTTTTAATGATCGTACAGTTGACTATGACAAACTTGAACGTAAGTTAAATGAAACTCTAGGACTATTAGCTCAAAAGGACATTGACATACAAGAAGGTTTAAAAGTTAAGGCCTACGAAATTTCTGTTGTCCAAGCAAAACACGATGAATTAGTCAAACAGAGTCTTTTAACTAGGTCACATTACGAAGGTCTTGTTAAGGAGAAAACAAAGGTAATAACGGATCTGAAACTTAGGGAAGAGAAAGATATTGACAAAATGATTTCAATGGAACACCAAATAAAATTTTTGAATGAAATTGTTTACAAACGGAGTCAATCAATCCAAACCATTCAAATGTTAGCACCCAAATGCTCTACATTTAATGGAAGACCTACCTTTGCCAATCCAATGTACCACAAAAAGGCTCAATATGATCCAGCAACCAGACTCATCCCCGATAGTGAAGAGATCTTGACTCTTGCTGACAAGAGTCGATCTAAATTGAATAAAGACTTAGTCAAACCATTTGACTACACGAAGTTAAATAGTCTTTATGAAATTTTCAAACCCCCAAGCCCAAGCATTATGAAATTCCAGTTAGCAGACAGGCAATGTCAATAAGAAAAGAAAAATGTGGAGGAAAGAAAATCATTTGTAAAAACAAAACCAAATGTTTTCAAAAACATAGATTTCTTACCAGTGTCTAAATCAGTAAGCAAAAGTAGACAAGCATATAATGTCATGACAAACAACATCAATCATCTGAACGAACTCGTCAATCAAGCATGGGTAAAACATTCAAACGACCATCTTTATCTTCGACACCCAACTGCACAAGATATGGAAATCCTAGTTAAGAAATGTTTGATGCCCCTTGCCCTTAAGACACAGAATGATAGTCTCGCGTTTATACATGAACTTAAGCAAGAAATGCATGCAGATTTAAAGTACGTTGAATCTCTGATGAACTTGAATCTGATAAGGCAGAATTTTCCAACATGTAATGATATGCTTTTTGCAAGAATGTGTTGTCCACAGATGTTATGTGTTCTTATTTGCTAACTTCATCTGATTTAGATGAGATCACTGAATTACAATTTTATATCCTTCATAAAGTCAAGGAATGTGACTGTCTTGACACAAAAGCTTTCTGAACAAATGATTTTGTAAGTAAAGAGATTTACACTGAGCTTTTACAGCGTTTTGCTAGATTAGAAAAACACTCAATTTCTCTTGAAATCGCTTTACAAGAATGTCAAGTACAACTGAAAAATGACACAGTTTGCAATGAAAGGGCGTCCAACATGTATTTCGAAAAGAACGTGAACAATATGTTGAAATACAAGATTTGAAAGCTCAAATGCAAGACAAGAACATGGCAATAAGTGAGTTGAAAAAACTCGTTGAAAAATGCAAGGGAAAATCTGTAGACACTAAGTTTGATAAACCATCTGTTGTTCGACAACCAAATGCTCAAAGGATTCCAAAACCATCAGTTTTAGGAAAACCGGCTCCTTTTTCAGACTCTCTTGAGAGAAAATATTTTGCAAAGAAAAAGTCGGTTCCAAAAACTAATATCAAAAGGGTTTATCAAAACCAGTCACTCTACAGAATTTACCTAAGACAGCAATGCAAGCTGTAAGAAACACAAATGTGATTAAACCAGGCATGTATCGCATTGCAAGTAGTACCACACAAACTAGAGCACCACAGTTGAATCAGACTTTTAGGAATACTAATCCTCGCGCTTCTACATCTACAGGAGTAGCTCACAAAACTAATGTTAGCAGACCACAGCCTAGGAGCAATCAAATGAAAGATAAGGTCGTGCCATACACTAGTCATGCGAAGCTTAAGAAGACTGAAGTAGAAGAACAACCTAGGATTTCTAGTATTTCTAATAAAACAAAGTCTGTAACTGCGTGTAATGACAGTTTAAATTCCAGAACTTCGAATGCTAATGTTGTTTGTGATACTTATGGGAAAATGTGTGTTTAATTCGAATCATGATGCTTGTGTTTCTAAATTCTTGAATGACGTGAATGCTAGAACTAAGAAGCCTAATGTAGTGCCTATTAGTACTAGGAAACCCAAAAGTCAAGCGAACAAATCTGTTGCAACACCCCATAAGAAAACAGTTGCATCAGAATCCACTATCACAAGTTCCAAGAGTTACTATAGGATGCTATATAAGAAAACGAGTAAGGCGTGGAAATGGTGGATAGCACAACAATGCCCATCAACATACAAATGGGTTCCTAAAACACAGAAGAAATGGGTTCCTAAGACACAAAAGAAATGGGTACCTAAAGTTAGGAATGAAAGTGTGCCTAAAAGAGTTAGTTTTGCCGTAGATAATACATCTAGGATAACTAATGTCTTGAAACTTACAAACACTTTAGGATCCAATTTGTCATGTGTTCCATCGTCCTCTACTTCTCTTGCAGATTGTACAACTCATCCTATTCATTGTTGACTCTGGATGCACCAAGCATATGACGGGCAATGTATCACTGCTGTGCAATTTTGTTGAAAAATACTTGGGTACCGTTCGTTTTGGCAATGATCAATTTGCTCCAATTCTTTTTATGGAGATATTGGTCAAGAAACAGCACGATCAAAAGAGTTTACTACGTCTAAGGCTCAATCACAATCTTTTCTCATTTGGTCAATTCTGTGATTGCGGATTGGAGGTGCATTTCGGAAATCTACGTGTTTTGTTAGAGATCTTCAGGGAAAACGACTTACTATCCGGTAATCGTGGTCTGATCTCTATACAATATCCTCAAGAAACAACCTCATCAACTCCAATCTGTCTCCTGGCTAAAGCCTCACCAACTCAAGCATGGTTTTATGGCATCCAGAAGAACTTTTCTCATCTCAACTTCGACTAACATCACTTGCTTTTCCAAAAAGATATGTGTTATTGGTTACCAAAACTGAAGTATGTCAAGGATCAACTATGGTTCCTCTTATGAAGTTGAGTGAAAGCAAAACGAACCATTCAAGTCAAAGACTGTTCCAATTCAAAAGGTCGTTGAATTTGCTTCACATGGACTTATGTGGTCCAATGCGGGTTGCTAGCATCAATGGGAAGAAATATATTCTGGTAATTGTCGACGACTATTCAAGATATACTTGGACACTCTTTCTACGTTCCAAGGATGAAACACCAAAAGTTTTAAAAGACTTTCTCACGATGATCAATAGAGAGTGTAGAAAAAAAAAAAAAATAAAACCAACGAAATCTTCAAAGCCCTAGTAATTTCTTTCGCACTGACAAGGCACTAAGTTCTTAACAAGACCACTTAATGCATTCTTTAAAAAGAAGAAGGAATGAGCATCAAACTTCTACTCCTCGAACACCTAAACAGAACGGCGTTGTCGAAAGACGAAACCGCACTCTCGTTGAGGCTGCTCGAACGATGCTTTCAGCTTCTAAACTTCCTTTATTCTTTTGGGCTGAAGCAATCGCAACCGCATGCTATACTCAAAACAGATCAATCATCATCCCAACTCATGAGAAAACGGCATACCACATCATTAATGACAGAAAACCCTCAATCAAACACCTTCACATCCTTGGTTTGTAACATGTTACCTAATCCAGAGATGGTGAAAAACCTAAGATAAGAGAAGAGAAAAAGGGGATAACGTGCATTTGGAGGATACTCCACTAAGTCCAAAGGGATATCGTGTCTACAACAAGAGAACAAGGTTGATAGTTGAATCCATCCATCTCAGATTTGATGAAATCAAAGAGATTTTTGAGACGTCCTGTTGCTATGAACACTTCAGGCCTCATTCCCAACTGACAAAAGGCTCAGATTATGACAACCCTTGACCCCCGCAACCCAGAACTACAAATGTTTTATCCTTCACAGATACAACGTTCCATCACAACAGGGTTTGGATCTTCTTTTGGTCCTTTATACGATGAATTTTTTCAATGAGGTACATTCTCGAGTCACAAGTCTTCTTACCCAACTGATGAATTCTGTTCCACAAGACACAATACTCTTCAATGAATATTCAACCTACACAAACCATCAACTCCTAAAAAATGCTCATGCTGAGGAAAACAACATTGATCAAGCAAATTAACCAATCCTTTCTGTATACCGGAACAAGAATGGCTGAGTCCTTCTTCACGAGCAATAGTGGGTAATTTCAAATGTGGCATACCTTCAATCAACCTCAAGATTCCGAATACCGATGGACAAAAGATCACCCGTTAACTCAAGTTCGTGGAAATCCATCCAAGCCAGTTCAAACAAGACGACAACTTGCAACAGATCCTGAAATGTGTATGTTCGCACTCACCGTGAGCACTGCTGAACCGAAAAACATTAAGGAGGCAATGGCTGATTCTGCATGGATTGAAGCAATGCAGGAAGAACTTCATCAGTTTGACAGACTACAAGTCTGGGAACTCGTTGACAAACCTTTTGGCAAGAACGTAATCAAGCTAAAGTGGTTATGGAAAAACAAAAAGGATGAAGACCAAACTATAATTCGCAACAAAGCACGACTTGTAGCAAAGGGTTATGCTCAGGAAGAGGGTATTGATTTCGACGAATCATTTGCTCCAGTTGCTCGCTTGGAGGCTGTCAGGATCTTTGTCGCATATGCTGCACACAAGTCTTTTCCAATTTACCAGATGGACGTGAAAACGGCATTTCTTAATGGTCCATTGAAGGAGGAGGTTTATGTTGCACAACCAGACGGATTCGTTGATCCTGATCATCCAGACAAAGTTTACCGTCTAAGGAAAGCTCTATATGGATTGAAACAAGCTCCGAGAGCCTGGTATGATGAACTCTCAAAATTCCTGATTTCCAACGGTTTTACTAAAGGTATCATTGACCCGACTCTATTCACGATAAAATACGGGGAGGACATTCTACTTGTGCAAATTTACGTTGATGACATTATTTTTGGTTCCACAAACCCTAAATTTTCAAAACGTTTTGAAAAATTAATGCACGGTAGATTTGAGATGTCCTTAATGGGGGAAATGAAATTCTTTTTAGGACTTCAGATCCACCAATCCCCACGAGGTATTTTTATCAATCAGGCCAAATATACTTTAGAGATTCTGAAAAAACATGGTATGGAAAAAGGACAAAGCATTGGTACACCAATGGCTACGAAACCTAAATTAGATGCAGACTTGAGTGGTGAACCCGTAGACCAAACTGACTATCGTAGCAAAATCGGGTCACTCATGTATCTGACATCTAGTAGACCAGACATAGTGCAAGCTGTATGTTATTGTGCAAGATATCAAGCAAGACCGACTGAAAAACACCTCAAAGAGGTTAAAAGGATCTTTCGATACTTAAGAGGTACCATTCACATGGGACTCTGGTATCCGAAGGGTTCTGGCTTTGATCTAACAGCTTTTTCAGATGCCGATCATGCCGGTTGCCTTGATACTCGCAAAAGCACTTCTGGAGGAATACAGTTCCTAGGTGATAAGTTAGTCAGCTGGATGTCAAAGAAGCAGGACTGTACTGCAATGTCATCAGCAGAGGCTGAATACGTGGCGTTATCTGCAAGTTGTGCTCAAGTAATGTGGATGCGGACACAGCTTCAAGATTATGGCTTCAACTACAACAAAATACCGTTGTATTGCGACTCTCAGTCAGCCATAGCAATCTCATGCAACCCCGTGCAGCACTCCCGTACCAAGCATATCCATACTCGGTATCATTTCATCAAAGAACAGGTTGAAAACGGTATAATTGAATTGTACTTTGTCAGAACTGAATACCAATTGGCTGACATGTTTACTAAAGCCCTTCCTGAAGAAAGGTTTTAGTATCTCGTCAGACAAATTGGTATGCGATGTTTGACTCCAGCAGAACTGGAGGTTCTGACAAATGAATCTGCTTGATACCTCATCAAACATCAACATGTACATATTTAAAAAAAAGAAAAATACAAAAATATAAAATTTCAAAAAGAAAATACAAAATCAAAAAATCAGAAAATGTTTCAAAAAATATTCTTCTCGACATGTCTCTTGGAATCGATAACATTTACGTACCTAGAAATGTTGATTAATATCGACACGGGCGTGTAAATGAAGTTCGAACAGGAGTTTCAAATGCTTTCAAAACATGTCATTTCTAATTTTTCTTGATGGCTTATGTGCAAATATCAGTACGTAACCCGGACTTCAAATAAAGGAAAGTTTATCTATAAAGATAACTTATCCTAACAACGAGAAATTCAACTTTTCTCGGTCTTGAGCTGTTCTTACAAGACATTCAAAGTTTTAAGCTCAAGAAAAAGGATAGTGTACGCATAAGTGCGCTTACCCTTAGAGTTGGAAGAGAAGTCTTCTAACATGATGTTTTTCAAAATGTTGAACACAATTTTTCAAGAATTTCTCACTGACGATTCATAATCTTTCAAAATTGTGTGTTCAACACTCCATCTTTTAAGGGGGAGTTTTTCGAAAAACAAAGTTTAATGAGTTTGGATACATCATATCACAACCATTCTTATGTATTCAAACCATTCCCAAAAAGTCTCTTAATAACAATAAGATAATAATGACAATTCAATAGAATGATAGTTATAAGATGAGATGGACTAATGTTCAACCTCAATTTATATTCATTTTACAACTTGGTATCATTGTTTTTTGTGTCAAACATATGTAAAATTAAGGGGAGCAAGTTTATGTTCCATGTAATTCATGCTAAGTAAAAGATTTCCCATGTATTTCCAAGACAAATTTTTAATCACAAAGACATTTCAAAAAAATAAGTGCATTAGTATTTAAAATAAGGGAGAAATGTAATTTGAAAATGTATCTTGAAAATAATAATTGATCTTATCGGACTCAAAGAGCTATTCGAAAAGGTTTATGGTTACGATGTCATACCCTACAACTATCTTATTTCACGCCGATTATGAAGTCATAAGTGGTAAGGTTATGGTATTGTCCTATGATCTAACCCAGAACGGAGGGATCTACCAAGGACACTCCATATTAGAAAATAGCAGTCCTTAGGTATGATTGGAGATGAATGAGTATAAGGAATAATGCCGACTAAGTAATGAGTTAACACTAGAACAATCACAACAAGGTGTTAGTAATGACGTCTTGGTAAGCATTGAAGGGGTTGAAGAATGAAAAAGAAATGTAATAGAGAAAGTTCTAAAGAAAGCAGCTGGTGTGGAAAGTTTTACAACACGTAAAATATATATATAATATATCAATTCCAAGAGCTATTAGAGAAAATTCCCTAAGGAAAATTCACTCTCAAAATATATATAATATAATATATATGACGAATATTAACCGGTAATATGATCACCCGGGTCCGTTTCCCAACGACTAGCTGAAATTGAAACCGCTCGTATTAAGGTCCGGATTCTGATTTGAATGAGTAAATGGATGATTTGATAGTCTAAAGCAACAATTAAAATGGACAATTAAAAACAATTAAACAATTAAACGAATACGAAAATCAATTAAAACGCGATTAATAAGCAAGTAAACTAATTTTAATCCCTAAAAATGTAAACTAAAATTCTAAACCTAAGTTAAGACAAAAGAAAATTTTAGGAAAAAGAAAAACATTTTTTTCTTTGATTATTTTTGAATTAAAAACTATAAAACTATTAAAAATAAAGTCTTAAAAATTTTATAAAAAATTACTCTAGTTAAAGAAAATGTGCAGAAATTTTCTAAAAATAAAAGCCCTATTTTTTATTTATTTTTTTATAAAAGTTTAATTGAACTAATTAAAACCCTAACCCTAATTATTAATTAAATCTAAGTAAACTAATTAAAAACTAACTTATGGACTAACTGTGAAAAAGACTTAAGGGCTAACGGGGTTAAAATATTTAACGGGCAAGGACTAACTGAAATCACTAAAACAAAAATAATCAGGAATGGTCCCTGAGAACTTACCCCGACAACAAACTAAGTCCAATTATAAGCTCAAATTCTAAAAGTGCTTATCACTAAAAACTTAAAAGAGCAAAGTTGTAAAGGAAGCTAGTAGGAGCAAAATTAATAAAACTACTTGGGCTGAAAACAACAAAATAAGCTCATAAAACTTTCTTTTGAACTGACTTCAGAAGTGGGGGTTAACCCTTGGTTTTAGAAAATAAGCTATAAAATGACTCAACACTAGATCAAAATGTATAAAGAAAGAGAAGTTTCAATGATTTAACCTAAAAAGAAAAGATAATAGAGCTTAAGGAACTTTAGACTACTGACAAATGAGGGAGAAACAAGACAAACTCAGAAAATAAGCATTTCGCACAAAAGCCAAATGAGGCATAAAAGCTTAAAAAACTAAACTAGTCTCTAAAACTTTAAGACTTATTAAAATACTTATAAATCATCTAATAAGCGATATAAATCAATACCCATAACTAATTACAAATTAAAATCCTATAATTTCTAAGTACTGTTTTTGGGTTTTTTAAGTACTTTTAGACAAGCAAATAGCGAGGAGAAATAAGCTAGAAAATGAAATCTAAGACTTATTCCTATATTAAGATAACTAGACTTTAAAATGCTAAAAATGAAGCTAATAAATCCTAACAATTCGGCTTAAATTGAGATTTTGAATATCAAGCAGTACTAACAACCTATACTCGCTGATGCAAAAAGTTCCTTTTTAAACAGCTGAATGGCTAAGAAAATAAGCATGTAAATGAGTAACTAACACTTAAACCATATCAAGCTATATCTAGATTACTTCTAACTTGAATTTAAAAACCTAAATCCTACTTTTACTCAACTAAAAATTAAGCCAAAGGTAGCAGTACTAACTAGTGACAGCAGTACTAACTTTTTAGTTAGTACTGGTGCACTTTGCACAAATGCAAACCAAGAGTTAAGCTATGAAATAAGCTAGAAAGTGTAAACTGAAACTAAATTTATAATAAGCTATTACTAAACTTAATCCTACTTGAATTTAAGAACCTAAAAACTATGAGTTCCTAGCTAAAATCTAAGCTACAGTTACTAACTTTTTTGTTAGCTACTGTAGCAGGACTAACTTATGTTAGTACTGGTGCACTTCACAAGTCAAAACGAAAATGCAGTTCTAAGGGAAACACTGCACGAAAACACACTCAAATAGAGTGTTTAAACAAAGTCCAAGCAAAATCTAAGCCTTGGAGGGATTAGATCATAATTCCCACAGCCAAAAGTCTAAGACAGAATGTCCTGGTGCTGGAACCATTATAATAAGTCATAACTTTTTGAAAAATGAAAATTAACTTTTGAAAACTCTTTGCCTAATGATTTTAAATCAAATCTAAGCTGACTTAAACAATTTCAAAAACTCACTTTGACTTTGGGAGGTCAAAATAGCTTAAACCAAACAACCACTTTAAGACTAAGAATTTATGATTAACTACTAAGTTGGAAATCTAGTACTAAGTGCTTAATACAACAATTAACAGATAAAACTACTTTAATAAGCTTGATTCAAACAACTAAATAAGCAATAATCTAGACTTAAGCTATTTTCCTAATATTTTTGGTTTTTTAAGGTTTTTTAGACAATAATATGAAACTCTATGATTTAACTAAGAAAATTTGAAAACATATAACAACTAAGAAGATGATTTAGCTAGATAACACTCAAATAAGCACTATAAGCAAAAGAAATAAGCAAATACAGCAATCTAAATATAAAAGCAATGAATCATTATTTTAAGCTAGATTAAAGAAAATGAAAGAGACACTTACAATACTCCGTCAGCCTAAACAAGAGGACTAATAAATGCAGCTACAAGCTCCCTAGCTATTAGATAAGCTAGGGTAAAGGTCCTTGGGATTCTCTTCCAATTTAAGATCCACTTCCAAAAAGCTCATATCCAATAAGGTTCATAATAAATGTAAGTTTAAACTGATTTAAGGTTTAAGTAAGATTAATTCTGAATTCAATAAACTCTATTTCAGCTTATAGACTGAAAGAGCTTAAGAGGAGCTTATTACAGGCTTATGAGAAATAGCTTAATATTTGAGAAGCTTTAAGCGTGAGATTTAAAAAGATTTAAAACTGAATTTCATTAATAGAAGAGACTGATTACATTGCTAAAAAAAATTACAAAACTTTTAAGTAAAATTACGAAATTAAGCTAGACTAAAAATTACAAAAAAAAAACTAGATCCCCTTGTGTGTGAGAGGTGAGGCCTATTTATAGTGCCAAGCTGAAGCTTCCAGACCCTTTTCCTTTGCTCTCCAATCTTTCAATCTCAACCAATCATTTCTTCAATCATTTGAGCTTCTATTGTGGCCGTTGGATTGATTTGTGGACACCTGAAGATTGCCAGCATGTCATTCTCTTTTGGATGGCATTGTGCTTCTTTTGTGAGTGTTTTAGCACAAAAACCCACATTCCATTGTGCTTTCACCATTGTTGACGTGGCCCTTGATTGGGAGAGGCTAAGTAATCCCTTGATAAAGACTGATTTGTCCCTTCATTTGTGTTAGTGAGCTCATGAATTGACCTAAGCACCCTTTAATTTGGAAAACCCCTTTGATTTACCCTGGATGGTGAAACGGGGAAGAAAGGTGAATAGTAACACCTTTCGCGCCCTTTATGACAGTTAAAACTGTTATTAGTTTGGGGATTTTGCAATACTGGCCCCTCTCTTCCTTTTCTTCTTATAAACCACTTTTGGAAATTACAAAACTGGCCCTTGTGGTTGTTATAAAAGGAAATGGGCTAGGGATTTGGGCTTTGTTGACTTTTATTGACCATCTTTGACTGGATTTGACTGAGGCTTGACTTTTCTGGCTTCGGCTTTGAATCTTTGGCTTCTTTTTGAACTCTTCTGATTCTCGTGTCCGTGCTTGCCCGTTTTTGACTGTTTTCTTGTGATTTTTGATTTATCCGTACCTGCACACACAAAACACAAATACAAGCATATTTTTGCCATTTTTGGTCTGTTTTGGGTTTAATTGGGTTATTTTAGGTACAAACGGATATGTGTATTCTACACTTATCAAAATTCCCCAAACTAAACGATTGTGTGTCCTCACGCAATATCACATGCCTTATAACCAAATATCTCGAAACTTCCCCAAACTAAACCTTTGAAAAGTAGCAAAGATTTTTGTTGAGAGAGTTAAGAGATCACAAGTTATAAAACACCCGACTTCCTATTTTCTAAGATTTTTCTCTTTTTATGATTTTTCTTGATAATTAATTACCTAACTACAACTTGTTGACATAATGTATTGTTTTCATTACCTTATTGGTAACTTTTAGGATCATAGAACAAAAAGCACAATTAAGTGTCTAAAAGATAACTTCATCATCCCCGATTTTTCACTTCTCCCATGCTAAGCTTAAAAATAAGATCACCGTTAATTACGAACTAAGATGCTAAGACTACTTATAATTACAACTTGTGAATTCCTCTTCCCGACATAAATCATATATTTAGGTGTGTGTGTTCAAATTAATTTAAACCATTAAATCCACATATTAGATAGATGAAATCCTACCAAGCTTTACACATGGGCCTTTTGGGCAAATATGTTAATCACTTAGCAAGATCACATCTCAAAGCAAACAAAAACCTCCTTAGCTAAGACATCGTTGGTTCACTTGTCCCATAAATGACTTTCTTCTCTAGCGATCCCACCGTCATCGGGTAAGTGCTAAGGCTTTTGACACCCCATCCGGAGAATACTAACCGAAACGTATGAACTTCCGATGAAAAAGCCTTGTAGACTTTTGCAAACCTTAGCTCAAAAAGAATACCTTGGTTTTAGAAAATGAAACTTTTACTATTTATTTTCTAACTTTGCAACTTTATTATACTATTTACATTATTAGGCTAGGAATTGGTATCACTTTTCTTTCAACGACACATCGGCCTCGCCTCCGACAAGAGCGCGTACTTATTATGATATCAACCCTAAATATACATCCTCCATCCTTTCTTTCGATGTCACATCGGGAGCGAACCGACAAATGCCCATGTACTTTATTGCGATGGAGTTTGTATATTAATTATTAACACTTAAGGATTTATAACTTGCATCCTTTTTATTTACCAACTATATATATATATATATATATATATTTTAGACTAAATTTCAAATAGTAAAAATTTTGTTTTTTAGAAAACCAAAGTATAAACTCGAACTAAAATTCTTATTTACAAATGATGTTTGACTTATCATCGATAAAGCTTTTTCTCTGAATATGTTGATTAGACTTTTAAGAGTAAAACTCTAATTTGCAAAAATTAAAGAGAACACGTATAATTAATCATTTTAAGAGCTCCTGGGAAGAAAAATCACAAGTTATTCTTATAAGCCTTTAAGTTTTCCAAATAAACTTTGTTTAGCATCCTAATTTGTAAACAACACATCATCTCTTATTCTCTACAAAAGAAATTTGCAAAACACTTACCTATATAAAATGCCAACTCGGCATATTTAAAAATTTACTTGAAATTTCACAAGTCTTCATTTACTAACGATTTCAAGTCTAGCATGTTTAAAGTCTACGTGAGACTAGCACAAACTATCATCATTAATTGTTAAGGGAGAAAGCTAGAACTCTACACGTACGATCGGGTCAAAAATTACTTTCTATTCTTACCAACGGAAAACCTACATTCGTGTCTTAACACTTTTATTGTTATTATATATATATATATATATATATATATATATATATATATATATATATATATATATATATATATATTATTAGTATAATTTTCTACTTAAAAATTAAATTTGCTAATTTTGGGAAAACGGTAATTGAAACAAAACAATAGCAGTAACTTCAAATCGATAGATTCCCTTCCCCAAACTAAAACGAAACATTGTCCTCAATGTTTAAAGTCGGGTCTCTACGAAAATCTAAGCCGTTTATGAAGTATGCAAAGATAAACGTTAATCGATTTTGATGAAAGGATATCGGATCTCCCCAAACTAATTTCACACAAAGGATGAGAAGCTCGAGTAGAACGGGAAACAACACCGGACACGAGAGGCTTCATTGAATTTGTTGGGAGAATCCTGCAAAAATCACAACAAACAAGCAACAAACATCGAGAAATCGGAGAGAGTACAAGCCTCCTCACACACACACTTTTGAAAAAATATAAAATAGAAAGAAAGCATGGGTTGAGAACTCCATGAAGCGCTTTGTTTTTGATCACCGAGTCGCAAATAGACTCGATCCCTGAATTTAGTTGTCCTTAGGGAAAGTCTGAGTCCGGATAACCATGTGGTGTATTCCCTCATAGTAGTGCTTAAGACGGTGTCCAATTGACTTTGAAATTGAACCATCGGCATGAGACAACTTGGCGCAGTGCCATAAGGATAAATTTCGGTGATTGTAAAGGTCCGAACCAACGGACTTGAGCTTGTTCCGAGAAAGATCTTGTAATTCGGGAGTTGAAAAGAAGTACTTGATCACCAACTGAAGATTCGTTTCTATTATCTTGGGAATCGTGTAGTTTTCTTTGTCTTCTCCTTGTAGATTAGCGAATTCTCATTAAGCTGATCCACGAAGCTCCCTAAGTTTCATTGAGTTGAAGCTATTCGATGATCGCCCGCGTCTTTAAATCGAAGTGGCATGCTTGAGAGCCCAATAACTTTGTGTTCTAGTCAACTGGTAAGTGACACGCTTTTTCCATAGACAAACTTGTTCGGAGTACATCCATTGGAGTCTTTGTAAGCGGTTTCTAACAGCTCCATAATGCATAATCTAGTTGTCGACCATGAGGCACGGTTTTTCACTAGACCGTCCTCTCCAAATCTTTTGATGACCTCGATTCGTGACTTCAACCTGACACTCGTTTGAGTGGTAAGGAGTCGAAGACGATGGGTGACACCTATTAGACATAACTTATCACAATTTGTCCGTTTACAAAAATAGGTCCCACGATCGCTTATGATTGGCTCTCGAGGGCACTGGAATCGGGAGAAAAAGGGATTTTAATAATTTAACAAACTACCCTATCTCGTTGTTGGGGACGCTTTCAGCTTCAACCCATTTGGAAAGATAATCGAACGCTACTAGAATATATTTGTTACCCCTAGACGATGGAAAAGGTCCCATAAAATCGATACCCCAAACATCAAAAATTTCACAAACTTGGATTGCATTTTGAGGCATCTCATCACGTTGAGAGATTTTGCCTTGTCTTTGACATGCATCACAAGATTTGATCAATTCGTAGGCATCCTTATAAATCGTAGGCCAATAAAAACCGGCATCAAAAACCTTCTTGGCGGTAAAGTTGGCACCGTAGTGTCCCCCGGTGGGTCCACTGTGGCAAGCTTTGAGAATTTTGAGAGCTTCTTTGCCATCTACACACCTTCGGATTATTTGATCCGCACAAGTCTTGAAAAGAAAAGGGTCATCCCAGAAATAATGTTTTACATCTTTAAAGAACTTGTTTTTTTCTTGAGTCGACATTCCTTTTTTTATGAATTTCCCCACGTGGTAGTTAGCAAAGTCTGCGAACCACGGGGTACTTTGGTCTTTAGAAGTTAACACACTTAAAGTCTCTAAAGGAAAAGTTTCGGTAATCTCTTTTGGATCAAAAACATTCTCGTAAGGGTTTTCGAGACGAGAGAGGTGATCTGCTGCATAGTTTTCAGCACCTTTGGTATCGATAACTTTAAAATCAAATTCCTGAAGAAGTAAGACCCATCGAAGCAATCGTGCTTTGGCGTCTTTTTTGTTGAAGAGGTATTTCAATGCAGAATGGTCCGTGTAAACAACACTCTTGTTCATGATTAGATATGATCGAAACTTCTCAAACGCGTAAACAACTGCAAGCATTTCTTTTTCGGTTGTTGTGTAGTTGTGAGTTCGCTTCAGTCATAGCTTACTTGCGTAAATGAATTTGTCGAAAATGCTTCTCACTCTCTGCCCTAGGAACCGCACCTATCGCATAATCACTTGCATCGCACAGATTTCCTAAAGGTTGGTCCCAATTTGGAGCAATGAGAATTGGAGCTTCGGTCAACTTCTTTTTCAATGTTTGAAAAGCTAGAATGCAATCTTCTGAAAAAATGAAAGGAGTGTTCTTCTCTAAGAGATGGGTCATGGGTCGAGAGATTTTGGAAAAGTCTTTGATAAATCTTCGATAGAATCCAGCATGCCCGAGAAAACTTCGAATTCCTTTGACGGTTGTTGGGTGAGGAAGCTTAGAAATTACATCAACTTTGGCCTTATCGACTTCAATTCCTTTTCTAGAGATCTTATGTCCTAAAACAATGCCTTCTTTAACCATGAAATGGCTCTTTTCCCAATTTAGTGCTAATTTGGTGTCTTCACACCTTTTAAGCATTCTATCTAAATTAGCAAGACATGAGGAAAAAGAATCTCCAAAAACTAAAAAATCGTCCATAAAAACTTCCATCGTTTTTTCTATCATGTCGTGAAAAATGGCCATCATACAACGTTGGAAAGTTCCGGGTGCATTGCACAAACCGAATGGCATACGACGGTACGCGAAAGTTCCGTATGGGCACGTGAAAGTAGTTTTCTCTTGATCTTTAGGATCAATTAGGATTTGAAAATAATAATACCCTGAAAAACCATCCAAGAAACAATAAAATTCGTTGCCAGCTAATCGCTCAAACATTTGTCTATAATGGTAACTGAAAATGTCTGAACAATTGCTTCGTTCAACTTTCGATAATCGATGCAAACTCTCCATCCCGTGACTAATCTTGTAGGCACCAATTCATTTTCTTCGTTTGTGACAACGGTCATACCACCTTTTTTAGGAACACAATGGACTGGACTAACCCATGGACTATCCGAAATTGGATAAATCAATCCCGCGTCAAGAAGTTTTTCTACTTCTTTCTTGATGACGTCGTGGATTTTAGGGTTAACCCTCCTTTGATGTTGGACTGAAGGTTCGTAATCATCTTCTAAAAGGATTTTGTGTGAGCAAACGCTTGGATCTAGCCTCGATATCAGAAAGTTTCCAAGCAAATGCTTGTATTCGGTTATCAAACGTTTAATGAGTGAGGTCTTTTCATCTTGGCTCAAATCTTTTGAAATTATGACTGGAAGCTTGTTATTTTCCTCTAAAAACGCATACTCGAGATGCGGAGGTAACTCTTTAAGTTCGACTTCTGGAATTTCAACTTTTGGTTCATAAGAAGTAGCATATTCGACTGAAGACTTCTTTGGTTATCTTTTTGAGTTCCGGGTGAGTAATCTTCTTAGTTTGGGTGAGGTAATGGATCATTGTTGAGAAGTGCTTCAAGAATGAGAATGTCACCCTCGGGATCATAGTACGTAGCATCAATTTCCGTTGAAATTTGCTCGTCATCGATAGCTATGAAAGCATCGGCTTCTTCAAAAAGAAGAAAATCACTTTCCTCGAAAGGAGTAAGCGTTGGAGATGAAGTGGAAACAATCGGATCGTAGTACGGAGAAGGATTGTTGTAAGCAACGGAATCGGAAAATCCAAGTACTTCTTGTGAGTACTCTTCACATGTGACATCGATAAGACACCTTCCTTCAACGATTCGAGATTGTGTATGAAATGGAAGGTCATCCCCACATTTTAAGGGTTAATGATGGATCATCATTCCTAAAAAAAAAAAGAGTGTGATCTCTCCTTCATAAACATCCATTAAAGCATGCTCCAATAGAAGGGTCACCGAGTATCAACGTGTTCTGGGTAAATAAAAAAGGATCGGGCTATAAAATCAAGCCACAACAAAGTCGCGGAAAGTAAAACCTCCTTACTTTGAACAAAACATTTTTTGCTTAACCGTTGGTTGAAATTGTACGGTCGGCTAATTCTAAAACCATTTTTGTTTCGGTTAGGCCTGAGAGTTGAAGCTTTTTCCAGATGGATAAAGGCATGAGATTGATACTAGCACCTAAATCGGCAAGGGCTAAGTAACTATCGAACTCTGAAAAATCACATGGAATGAGAAAATGACGAGGGTCACCTAGCTTTTCCGGAAGCTTTTAAGGACAACCGCACTACAATTTTCATTCACGGTGTTTGGTTAACTCAATCAACTTTGTCTTTGTATTTAACATCTTTTGACCATCGGAGCAAACATTGCATATGAATGAGTGCACGCGAAACTTAGCTCAAAGTGAAGATTACGGAAGATTTCCCATAAACGTTTTAAGCTAGGATATCACCTTTTTACGAATTTTTTCTTTGGTTAATCTGAGGGTAAGGTAAATTAGATTTGGCTTTGGTTAGCACGAAAGAAAGGCTCTTCGATTGTTCTTTGTCTTTGGTTTGTTCTTGGACCAATTGAGGTTGGATGTCTTCGGTGCTTAGGTAGCTCCGTATCCTTTGTCACCTCACTTTCCTTTTCCACCACCGGCGGTGGACATCAAAGGTCCCTCGTATTTGAACACCAACTAGATTTTATAATTGCCTTGTCTGCATTTCTTGGTTTTTGAATGGTATTGCTAGGTAAAAACTGAACTTGAAGTTTATACAGTTTGGTATTAGCCTAAATCATCGAAAACTTGGTGCAAAGGCTTGTTAAAAACTTGTACATTTGCCATTTGATTTTGTCAATCCTTGATTTGATTTGCACATTCTTAATATCGCATCATTTGCTTTAACGAGCTTTCAATCCTTTTTCAAAACACTGTTGTTGGAGGTTGGTAAGAGTAAAACTTGGGTAAAAAAAGAAAAAGAAAAAAGGATTGGTTGGTGGTTGGTATGGTGGAGCTTGATAAACTTGATTTTGACGGTTTTGATTAAAGTTTCCTCCACGGTTTTGGTTGAAATTAGAATTGGTTCCTTGATAACGGTTTTGGTTGTTTTGGACATTCGGTTGATTGAAACCCGGTGGTCTCATTTGACTTGCCAAATTGGAAGGTTGGTTTCTTTGGAGAAAATTTCCAACAGCTGCGGTTTGTTTCATAATTGTGGATATTGTCATGAAAAACGGGAAATCGTTTCCACCTCGAGTTAACGACAATGGGTTAAAGATGTGATTCGATCCACAAGTAACACATACTTCCTCAACTGCTTTGACTGGTGCAGGAGTAACAACTAAAGCTTTCATTTGATTCATCATTTGGTTCATCTTGATAGTCATCTTATCCTCGAGAGAAGCGGCTATTTGTTGCATATCGAAAGAATTATTAGAAGGTGAAGAATTAGAAAGAGGAGCATCCGTACTCACTCTTGAATCATTAGCACGACTTCTGGAGTAACGAACTTTTGACTTGCTTTCAATAATCGCTAAACCTTCTTGAGGCATCTTGTCTAAGAAATTGCCACCTGCTGCAGAATCTAAGGCATCTTGATCGTTTGAATTCAAAGAATTGTAAAAAGTATCGAGTTGGTGTAGTTCCGAGAAGCCATGGTGAGGACATTGACGAAGGAGTCCTTTAAAACGTTCCCATGCTTCGTTAAAGGCTTCGTTTGGTTTTTGATAAAAAGTAATGATCTCATTCCGATAGTAAGTGGTTTTTGAAGGTGGGAAGTATTGATTTATGAATTTTGAAACAAGGTCGTCCCATGTGAGAATTGATCTAGGAGGTTCCTTGTCTAACCAATCTCGGGCTTCACCGTCTAGAGAAAAAGGGAAAAGCAAAAGCTTAACCGAAGTGTTCGGAACTTCTGGATGTCTAAACGTTGAAGTGACCTTATTAAAAAATCGAAGGTGATTGTGAGGGTCTTGTCTACCCGTAAACTTATTACTTTGCACAAGATTGATTAAAGGTTGTTTGAGCTCAAAATTATTAGCATTGATCGGTGGGATAACTATAGCATCTTCATACCCCTCAATGGGTGCTTGTAACATTTGGGCCATTGTTCGATTGTCGGCCATTGGAACTGTTGGTTTAACATGGATATTCTAAATCATAAATTTTTAACACGGAGTTTTTGTGACGTACGTCTACGAGATTAGCTAACGACTTACTGAGTGCTCATAAAATAAAAAAGGAAAAACTAACAATTATTAAAAAAGCAGAATTTTACTTAATTTTTTTTTTTTTTTATTTCGCAATGAATTTAAACGGTTACACGAAAGAGCACTTTTAACCAAATAATCAAAATACTTCCGGTAGCTCTTGAAAAATTGCTTTTCAGGTGAGCCGTACTTGGTAGAGACACAAAAGCGCAAGTGTTAAATCTTTGATTACGAAATGGGAACAATTGCAAGTTTCACGGAAATTGGAAATGATAATATTCAATAGAAGATATTATGTGTTGGTGTTGTTAACCAACTTGGTGAATTTTATTTTGAAATTTAAGAACAATTTTTTTATATTTTTTTGATTTTTCTATTATTTTTTTTACTTTTTTTATATGATAATTATACTAAAAAGAAAAAGAAAATATTTTTTTACTTTATATATTTTTTTTTTTATTTTTTTTTTTGATTTTTGGATTTATGACAAAAATTTAACTTTCGAGGACGAAAGGATCTTCAAACCCAAAATCGACAAACAAAAACGTAGGAAATCGTTACACAGTCCCCTGGCAGCGGCGCCCAAATAACGATTCGTAGTTTTACATACACGTAAAATAATATACTTATAGAGAAATTAAGGAAATCCCCAAGTATCCCTTGAACAATTCCACTCACAAAGATATATATATATATAATACGTATGTTTGACCGGGCAAGTATGATCACCCGGGTCGTTTTCCCCAATGACTCGTGCAATGGAAACCTCGTTTAAGTTTAGATCCTGATTTGAATAAGAAAAGAGATATTTTTGATTTAATTAAACTACTAAAATTAAAGGCACGATTAAACAATAAGTATCAAAATTTAACCTAATTACAGTAAGTAAAAGAAAATGCGACATTTAAGAAAACAAATGCGTTTTAAATCTTTAAAAATGGTAAACTAGATTCTAAACCTAAGTTAATTGCTAAGAACATTTAGGAAAATTAGAGAATATTTTTTTAAAGGTCTTTTGGATTTTTTATGAATTAAAATTCTATTTAATCTGAAATTTAAATTCTAAAAAATAGAAAATAAATTGATAAATAACTAAGAAAAATACTTTTTTTTAAACTGAATTAATTCTAAATTAATTAAAAAGAGAGGAAAATAAAAACGTTTTTTATTCACTAAGGTTTTTCTATTTAATAAGATTAAAATTAAAAATACTAAAGGTATTGAAAAAAAATTAACTTGTTTAAAACTAAATTTGAAAATTAATTTTAAAAATTTAAAACTTAAACTAAAAAATTCTATAAAAAATATTTTTATATAAGAGAAATAATGCAGGAAAATTAATTTGTATTAAAGCCCTATTTTTAAATACTTATTTATTAAAAACTAATTTAACTAATTAAACTAAAAACCTAATTTCATTACTTAATTAAACTATTTTTATAAAACTTAAACTAAATCAAAACAAACACATGGGTCGAAAGTGTCAAAACAGAAAGATAAGGGTAGGCGGCCAAACATTTAAGTTTTAAAAAAAAACACAAAGTTTGAACTAATGGCAGAAACAGTCCCTGGACTAGGGACTTAACTAGACTAACAATTAAACTAACGAAGGACTATCTATGTAATTAACTAAGGACTAACAGAGTAACTAACAAGGACTAACTGTGTAAATTTTAAACTAACAGAAACTATAAAATATGCAAGACAGGCCCCTGCAGCACCTAACTTTTAACAAACAGCATCCATTCTTAATATAAAACAGCTTATTAACAGAATTTAAAAAGCTAAAACTAATTTAAACTCAACTTTTACTTATTTAAAATAAGCTAAATAAGCTTATCAGCTTTTAAGCTCTTATCAGCTTAGTATTCTACCTCTAAAACTAAATGAGCAAAGCAAATTTTAAGCACTTGACAGATTTTAACTACTCAATAAATTCTGCTTCTTTAAGCTAAACATATTAGCCAATCCAAAACAACTATTTAAAACTTACTGGAAACCTTAACATGCTTATTTAGAAAAGAAAAAGAAAAAAAAAATGTAAAATTAAATAAGGGTACCTTGTCTTTCCAGCTAGAACAGGATAGCAACAGCTTTTTTCTGGAGTTATGGCTTATTCACATAAGCCCTAATCAATAAACAACATTCCTAATCTAACCCAATAAGTGACCCTCAGCCTATACACCCTTCTGATACCATAGCAGCCATCCTTTTTCCAAAATGGTATCAAGCCTTGATCGAATCAACAATAACAAACACAAACATTTGTTGACAGAATTTAAATGGGAAACGAATTGATATGAAATAACACTTTTATTAAAACTGAAATAAGGGTTCTTACAACTCAAAATGAAATAACATAAAATTGAAATTACATAAAAAAAACTACTAACAACTGAATCAACAAAATTAAACTTAAAAATAAACTAAAAAAAAATTAACCACTAAAAATTACTATTCGTGTGCTGGAATGAGGGGGGTTTTTATACCCCAAGCTTGAGCTAACCTCCTTCTTCTCGATCCTTCTTTTCTCTTTCATCTTGGCCCTCCATCTCTTCTCTCTCCTTGTAAGCCGTAGGATTTAATAGGTGTGTATAACCCGGATCATTGACGTGGCTTGGTGTGTTAGTTATGTGAGGTAAACAATTACACACGTCACATCACCCAATGAGAATCCTTCTTTCAGCCAGGGTGGAATGGGTTAAGGTTTAATTGAAAGTGATGGATGGGTTAAGGGTTGTGAGGGAGCCATTAACCCTATGGTTAATTAGGATTGGGGTGAGTGGTTAAGAAACTAGGGTTTATGGTGTGTTCGTGTGTGTTCATGTGTGTGTGAGTGAGATTTGATCGAAATTGGGGGAAATAAGTGAATAGTAACTGTAAAAACGTGTATAAGTTAAGCCGGGTTGGGGTTGGTTAGGTCGGGTTAGGGTTGGGTTATAATTGGGTAATCGGGTTGGGGCTAAGGTTGTGATTGGTTGAGAGATGGATCCACGGGTTTATTTGACCCGGGTAAGACCCGCGTTTTTTTGGATCTTTGGTGTAATTACATAACCGGCCCATGTGTTTGGCTAGCACTATTCCAAGTTATAAACAACTTTTACCAAATGCAAAAACAACCCTTGTATTTATAAAACAAATGGAATTGGGTTTTGGTTGAATGTGATTTAGCTGCAGTTGACTGTAGAAGGCTGAGGCATGATCTTTCTGGCTTCGGCTTTGATTTCTTTAGCTTCTTGATCACTCATCCGTTCTCGTGTTCGTTTTTGACTGATTTCTTGCAATATTTGACATATCCATACCTGCACACAATAAACTCAGATACAAGCACATTTTTGCCATTTTTGATCCGTTTTGGGTTTGATGGGCTGGTTAAGCATAAATTGATATATGATATTCTACACTTATCAGAATTAGTTTTTCCAAAGCTCAACCACGCATTTCCGAGTCAGATAGAAGATCATTTCTGTGTGAATTAGGTTAAATTAGTTTTAAAATTCAAAAAAAAAATCAGATAGTAATAAGGGTAACGATTTTATTTTCAAAACTCAAACTAAAATCAAGGATGTTCGTTACTTTTTAATAAATGGATAATTCATTTTTTTGAAAAACAATTTTCAAACTTTCCTGATATTATCTAAACTATTTGTTAGAGTATCCCCAATTAAAAATGTAACATTTTAATTCTTTATAACAATTCAATTATAATGTCAAAATATAGATGAATAATAAATTGTTAATATTATTAATCTTTCAATCCCCAATTCATAAATTTGTAACATCTTTTAGTATGAACAAATTGGGAAAATTGATAAAACAACAACTAATAATAACAAACACTTAAAACAACTTTTAAAAAATCCACAATCATAAATAATTCAAACAATTATAATATAATTGATAATACCTAAAATCATAATGATGTAGTAAAAATAACCTAGAAGAGATTTGCTGTCGTCTAAACCATATTAAACCAATTTAAACTTTGAAAAAACAAATTATGAATAAATCAATGAACTACAAAAATTGTAATGATAATCATCCAATTTATGTTATTTTTCAGTTATCATAACATAATAAAAATGCTATCAATGAAAACTAAAGGAAAACTTAATTCAGTTATATACAAAATTTAATATGTTATTCAATTGTTTAGAAATCTTGAATAGATATGAATTAAACAGCTCTATCATTAAATTATAACTTGAGGATTTTTATTTTATGATTCTTGAAAAAAATGTATATTGAAGATCAACAATGAATAATAAGAAAACGTACCTTGAACGATGGTTAAGGATAATCATCAATTGGTTATGGCAAATTTATTTATCAAAAACATTTATCATCAAAACTGATGCTTGATAAGAATAAATTTGCGTTTGGGGTTTTTTATTAGGGATCCGAATGATTTTTGAATTTTGGGCTTCATCTTTTGTTAGGATTCATCAAGTTACAAGAAAAAAATAATGGTTTTTGGATTTATGGATGTGATCGTAATTTTAGGAGTTTTGTTGATTGATTTTTGTTAGCAACTGGTTTTAGGGATTCAGGAATTAAAGGGTTAAGTTATTTTGGGGTGGTGGGTTACAACCTTTTAGGGATTTAGTAAAAAATAAAACTATTTTATTTATTTTATTTTTTGAGGGTTTATTTAATGAAATGTATTTTTGGGTTTGACTTAATCAAATTGGTTAATCCTATGCGGCACCCAAAAATGAATTATGTGACATATTCATAAATTTTGAGTGGAAGACCATTTTCTCTCCATCCTTCCTATATATAGGTTTTAGATATTAATAAAAAAATATATTTATTTGACTTCGGTTTTTGGTTCGGTCGATTTTCATTTTGCCAATATCATATCCAAACTGAGAAAGGAATATTTAATTCGATTCGGTTCGATTTTGACAAATTCGGTTCGTTTTCATATAAGTTTTGATTCGATTCGATTTTATTCGGATTTATTTGCTGAGAATGAAAGCCTTAGCTTAACATAAACTCACAAAGGAAAGGATTAAATGGGCATCATATTGTTAGCATTGTGTGTTCATGACGAAACATGCAAACTTATATTATAGTATATTGTTGGAATATGTACACGCAGATTAATATATGTCCGGAAAGTTTATTCGAGCTTACGGGGACGCACGCGTTAATACGTAAAAAGCAATTAATAATAAATATATTAAATGTAATATATTTAAGTGATAAAACTTAACGAGCGTTAAATATTAATATGAATATTTAATGGGGGTTATATTAGTCATTATATAGTTAAAGGGACTAATATATAGGATTTATGAAAACAAAAAGTTTCCCGGCTTTCTTTCCTTTTCTTAGGCCGGCTCAAAGCCTTCCTAATGTGTAGTAATTGCCTAACTTGCAAGCCAAGTTTAGATGGGTATAAATAGAGGTTTAGGTGATTTAGTTTGCTCATAACTTGAAAACCTAAATCTCTAAAATCTTCAATTCCCTCTCTCTTGTGATTGTCGTCGCGGATCGAGCAAAAACACCCCTTGGGGTTATGTTTTGCAATCGACCCAAACAAACCCTCAAAGGGTTTTTCGTGTTGATTGATTCAAGAGACGAGGCGTTTGGTTGCTTTATCACTACTAGTACTAGTATACTTAATTGTTTGCTAAAGAACTTATTTGAGGTGTTAAAGTAGAGGGGTCTTATTTAGATCTTGGGTGGTTTTCGCGTGGTATATATATAATACATACGTGTATATTTAAGACGGTGTATTCGTTAATTGCTAAAAGGTACACGTTCTTGATCCCTTTATTAATTATATATTCAATACGTGTTTATATGTTTCGCTGCGTACTCGTGTGTAGATATTATCGGTCAATTAGTTCTAAATCCAACAGTGGCATCACGAGCCATAGTATAGGTATTTGTATTACAAAGAAGTTAAATTGGACAAATTTATTTTTTTCAGGGTTTTGGTTAATTTTTTTAAAAGCTTCTGGGCATTTTTTACTATAAAGATTCGTCTTTATTGTTATTAAAATTAATTAGATGAAAACCATAGGTTGTATGATATGTTATCGGATGTTAATTTCGATAGTTTAATTTTGTTAAGTGAACGTTTTTTAATTGTTAATTTGTTATCCGTGATAAACGCATGCAAGCTTATCATGGATTGATATATGATATATACTCTCGATTAATTGTTAATTGTGTACATGCAAAAATTGATGATTATATATATAGACATAAAAGTTGAAGGTTTTTTTTAGTTTTCGGATTGTTTGACAAACACTGTTACTAAAAAATTCGTAAAATATTCATCGCAAGTCGAAATTTTTTAAAATTTTTATGGTATATCCGTAACTCAGAGGTACTACTTTTTAGTTTACTACAAAGTTGGGGAAGACCCTAGCTATGTCCTGACGGGGCCTGAAGTCGACTGAAATTTTCTATCAGCTTTTATGTGCTATGTGGTATATATTTATATTTGGCTTACGCAATCGATTTTATCGGTTTATGTGGCCGGGGTCATTGGATGAAGGAGCCTTATATGAATATATACATTTGTAATTATTAGATAATTAGAATCATCATTTATATTTGCATGACTTAATTGTTAAGTGGCGAGTAACTCATTAGGTTATGTGGATTTGTTGTTGTTTATATTGGTTTTTTGTTTTTAAGTATGACTTGTGAGAAATAAAAGGTTTTTTCGAAAAAAAAAAAAAATAAAATGATAAATTGACTATTAATTATGATAATAAGATTTATTTTAGATATTAATTGAAGTCGTATGCTGTCAAATTTGGTGTTCGGCTTACATCCGCTTATCATGGCCTTCGGGTTTCCACGACGAGATTACAATTGAATTGTACTATATGTGTTTTTAAATTAAAGATTTAAATTTTATCAATGACGTAATTTGCAAAAGTACTATTTATTTTCAAGGCATATCACTAAGGGTTTGAAGTATCTCGTGGTAAGGCTTAAGGTTTGCCCTACCTTACTACGACACCATACTCTATAAATCCCTGATATCTTAAAAATATTTAGGAAGCGCGAATGGTCTAGAGTTTGAATAATTTTTAATCATTCTTTAATCTTTTCCAACGATAAAATAAGAACTCTTTATATTTAAAAATACCTTGAATCGTCAATTTTTAAAGGTAGCACTATTTATACATGAGATGTATAGAAAATAAGTGATACCGTAATAAATAACTTAATTGAGTAAAAATTTTATTAAAATTTATGATACGAAGATGTATGCATGCTTCTTCGTACATATTTGTCACCTCAAATATAAATACCCTTTTTAATAAGTTGTTGACATCCAATTTGTAAGAACACTTGCATTTGTCTTTTACATCACGTGAGACGTATGTAGATTGCAAACCCAAGGTGATTATACACTTGTGAGACGTTAGTGTCACATAATCACAGTTCTTGATTGGACGACTTAATCGAGTTAAGTTGGTGAGACCTTAAGCTCGAGGCATAGATGGGATAAAACATGCTTAAAGTAAGTCCTATAAGGTTCTAGGAATTGCACCGGTGGCAATTATTGACCGTCAATTACCTTTTGAATACACCATTGCTAGCTTTGTTTTTTCTAAAATATCATCACTAGCAGATCAACTGATGTGGTGGTGGTATGTCAAGTAGGATCCTAACCTTAGAAAATTAATTGTTTATTTGAATAAACATGGGTAGTTAATTTTCTTCAAGGAGTATTATCGAAAATACTAAAATTGAATTTTGCGATTCTATTAATAGTATTAATGCAACGATAAAACCGTAAACAATGGTTTGTTTCTTTATCAAAGAAGTCAAACCGAGACTCCTTTCCTTGTAAGGAACATGGAGACTCATTCCTAATATCTTTCTTGCTCCGGAAAGTTATAATAGGAACGTAGGAATTGTCCTAATGTAATCAAACTCATAGCAAGCTTAAAAGTTAAGTATATTGCATGACTTATATTTTCATATAGATTTCATCACCCTTATTCGGTGGTGAATACTTTGAAACATATAAGACATATTGATAACTAGAGAATATGTTCTTAAAGATATCAAAGGACAACATCTTAATGTAAGATGTTTTATGAGTTCTTGATTAGGAAATATCAAGATTACCGCAAAATGGTAAAGGCAAACTAGGATAATATATCTAGTTGTTTGTCTTAATCCAAATTAAGGAGGAAATTGCATGCCCAATTTTCAAGTTAATCAATAGCATTGATGGATAGTCCCTCATCTGCATAGTAGAACTTTTGAAATCCAAGTAAATGTTACTAATTTAGATTTCAAATAGAGTTGGAAATAAATAGATCACTATTTGTTTTCACTGGTTATGAAACACTTGCAATGTTGTCAAATCCAATGGGAGCATCCCGATTATTTTTTAACAAGACATTCATGTGATGTTGTCGAATTCAGTGGGAGCTACAAGGTTCTTTATCTTGGTAGTAACCTAGATTATTTCTTGTTTATCTTGAGATAATATATAATTTTCCGACTATAGATACTTATGTTTTTAAGGATAGTCAAGTGTTATTTCTTGTTAAACAAAGTGGTTCTATATCTACTCGTAAAGCTAATATCTGTGACACTATCATATTGTCTGTATAAACAAACGAATGTCGTGTGGTTTTACTATGTGTATGATGTTGTGCCATGCACAAGTGGGAGAAATCTTTATTGTGTGCAAGGTACAACACATGACAATAACGATATGATTAAAGGTTCTCTTGACCGTAAGGTAAGAAACAATATGTCGAGATATGAATTAAAGACTACTTCAAGTAAAATGTTTATGTGTTTTTGGAATGTCCAAAATAATGAAGTAATCTTGATTTAAAGACTACTTTGAGTAAAAGGTTTATGTGCTCTTGGAATGTCCCAAATAATGAAGTAATCTTGATTAACTTGAAATTACTACTGAAGCCAAGAGTTGGTGTTCAGAATTACTTTAGTTAAATATGTTTATGTTTATTGTAAATTAATAAACACTAAGTCCGTTAATTGTTAAAAGACTTATAACATAAAGTAAGTTATATCTTCTGGCTATGACATGAACAAAAGTCCTTGAATTGTTCAAAGGCAAAATAATGTACCGTTAACATAGATAGAGTTCTTGAACTAGTTAAAGCCCTATACATTATTGCATGCAAATAGGTTTTTAATACTATATGTTCAATTTCGTTTGACGCAATTGATAAGTATGTGACATAAAGAGTATTAAGTTATTTAAAAGATTGTGATAAAGTCTCACAATAAAATTACTCATAGAATACCACATATTTATGGTATGTCTAGAGTATTGAATCAAATTATTTGGAATTATTTGATTTTGATAACTTAAATATTTCTCCTCCGAATCTGTCAAGGTTTGAAATTGAGTATGTCTTGAATATACTCAATATAACTCCAACCTAGAAGGTTAATAAGACATCTGAATTTGTTAAAAGTCTTATGAAGAATGATATTAACAAACTAAACTCAGGAACTGTCAATGTATCTTGTAATGTCCCAAAAAAGAATAAATTATTGTTACTCAACATGCTAAGTAATTATAGAAAAATCTTTAATTACAAAAAGTGAGTGGGAGCGTTTTAGATTTGTAAGAGATAAAAAAAATACAAAATACATAACCTTCTAAACACACTAGTGAATATCATACTGGGGCTTTACAAGTAAATGTTAAACCTCATAATGATATAATTCTCGTTCATAGATCCGTAAAGATACCTCAAATACTTGATTAATAAATGTTATTTCAATATTGAGGAATATGAGTCACAGGATCATAAGAACCTGTTAAAGATGCATTATTGAATTTTGAATTCGGTATCATGGTGTAACCAATAATATGCATTGTTGAATTTTAAATTTGACAAATGACTCAAACTATGAATGTTAAGATGCTGTCCACAAGATAATCAATTTTGGAACTTGATTGATCTTTAACTAAACAGTTAGACTGTAAAGTTAGAATGAGTTTTAAAAGAGAAGAAAAACACAAGTGGTTATGTTATTGGTTTCAAACTCATAAGGGCAATGTTGTACATATACATAATGCATACATTATGATAGGATTTTAATCATACTCAAGCAATTGATTGTGATTAAATATTCTTTCTATGTGCGTTAATTATATAAAGATGATTGATTGTCATATTGGTGTTCATATAGATGAAACATGACAATGGAATTTAAAACTCTTCCTTGAATGATTACTATAGCGAGGAAGGTTAGTAATCAAAGGAGTTTATGAATTCCTATAATCTTTATAAAGTGTACAAACGGCAAGAATCCAAGTATGGATCATTGCAAGCATCTAAGAGAATAATCTTAAGTTTATTGTTAAATAAATCATTTTCTTGATTTAAATTTAATAATAATTAAAGATGACTCCTAAGTATTTCTAAAAGCTAGTGGGAGTATTATGTTCAGGTTTCCATCACCTGAAAGATTTAGGAAATTAAATATACAACCTTGAAGTAATATGTTTATTGCTATAAACATATGTGGTATATAAGTCTAACACAACATGACATATCATTTAGAAAGTCTAAATGGATACATATCTTTTGATAAGATAGAACATCAATGAAATATTAGTTGGACTAAATGATTCATTATGTACATCATATTGTGTAGATGAATAGTTGTATCATGCATGAATGCAAGATGATTTGACAACATTGGTATTTAATCGAAAGTTATTTGATAATAATTGAATCGAATATTTTAATAGGATATGTTTGGTTTTGGAATTCTTCTTAGATTATGGATTTTTCCAGAGTAATGAAAATCTAAGGATATATATTGCAACAATTTGTTGTGCAATAAGAATAAACCAATGAACTTGGAGTTCATGAGGTGCCAAACATTATTAAGAGAATATTCATCGTTTACGGATTTTAAAGGCATGGGGATGTTTATGTACACGGATGCTAAATCTAATTGAGATGACACTCAATACTAGTTATGGTATGATTTCATGTTTGATGAAGACCATGTGGACTAATTGTGCTCGACTGAGAGCATAGTTGCATTATACATTAAAGAACAAGAATGCTTTACAGTTTTGGAAGCTGTGGAAGATGATTGTGTCAATAGTTGATGTTACACACCTTATGAGATATAGTGTGTCGAGATATTTGGATATATATGAACAAACAATCATCATACATATTCAAGAACTTCACTTATTGAATTCTTAAAATAAGTATTCTCAAAATTCCGAAAGATCAAATCTAGTTGAAATTAATAAAATCTATGCCTTGTCAACAAGTACGATCGTCGTATCTTGAGGCATGATTCGTCAACTAGAATTATCATGCATTTGATCTATTTAGTATTTGGATAAGGGATGTTTAGACAATTTTATTAATGATAATGATACGAGGTATATGGGTTATATTTAATATAAATTGTGTCCTATATTTGCATGTTTAAATCCATGAATAATAAATGTATTATTCTAAATTAATCCGTTGTCGATTAACAATATGGGAATAGTGTTAAACTAAGACAATTCTGAGTGATTGGTGATATTGGAGATATTTGATATTGGTGATATTAAGGATAAGTCCACCAAACTCACATGATATTCATAAGATGAATATTGGATTTCCCCAACCACAAGAATTTTACTTTATGGATCGGCGTCATTAAGTAAATCTTGTAAGTGATTTTAATTTACTAAATCCTTAGACTTGAGATGCAAGTAGGTTTAGCATATGTGGATATTCCTTCTTGATATAGTTTAAGTTATCCTGAATAAGGTAACTAATAAGGGTTATGTCAGAATAGTTTATGCTACATGATGACTAGACACTTGTTGTCAAAATAGAATTTGTTCCTTCAATAGTTAAAGAAGATGCCATAGGGCCCCTCATAGAATTAATCAGACGTGTGTATGGTCGTACCTGAAAACTCATGAAGATATGTCTCATTGATTTTCAGTAATCTTGATTACTTCATATATGAGAAACAGAATCGTTAAAATTTGGAATGACATTGATCCATATCCATTTTTAACACGGTATCGGAAACAAAGGGATTGTAAATACTTAAATCATTTAATTGTGACTTTATGAAAGTACACTCAGGTATTTCTGGGAGCATTGGCGTGTTGCTAGACGCTTACCAATGTTGTTATATTTATTTGTGACATATCCAAGTGGGAGCTGTTGGGATATGTCCATATCATAAATAAATATACGGCTAGAAATATGTGAGCCTATTGGGGCACACATGTATACACAGAGGATATGTTTATTAATGTAATTAATATATATAATTATTGTATATTAATTATATTAATATATTTCACGAAATAATTAAACGGTCGTTAATTATAACGTTAGACGTTTGATAATAATTAATAGATATTAACAAGTGAGGGACTTGTTAGTACAAAAACCAAACCCGTGGGATGTTGGTTGTGACCGGTTGAACAAGAAAAGGAGGGGTCCGAGTGTCGTTTCTAGCAAACAAGAGGAGGTGTTTGAGTATGTCTTGAAGAACAAGTCTTGAGCCTATTTAATCCTCTTGACTTATTCATTCGGAGGATAATCGAGATATACCAAAAGAACACACGACATATATTTTCTTAAAGTCATTAGACACAAATCGATTGTCAGATGTACTAATGTTGACTAATGTATTCATGCTAATTCCTATGCATGCAATATATTATGTTTACTTATGTATTCATAATTGTTTCGAAGATCGATAATAAATTCCTTATGGGATATGATCGTGTGATGACAAGTAACAAAACAATAACATCGTGTTCGGTTGTTTTATTCGTGAAGCACAGACTAGCAACCTAACGTATCTCGGTGACGTGTAGTGTATGCATACCATAGAGGTTATCTACTTTGATAACTTGGAAGGTTTTCTCGTTATATTATTTATTATACACACGCGTATATTCAAGACGGTGTATTCGTTGATTGCTAAAAGGTACGCGTTCTTGATCCCTTTGTTAATTACATATTCTATACGTGATCTATCTTTATTCCGCTGCGTACTCGTGATAGATTAATGGTTAATTAGTTGTAAAAACCCAACAAAAAATATGTAAATTTCCGGATTATTATTAATCAACTACGGTACAGGTTGTGAAAATGTTATGACCTGTTAGGTGTTAAGAATCGGTTCCTAAATTGACCCATTTTGATATATACAGTCAATGTGTTTGTTAGTAGTTCCCATTAAACCTTTGGTTTCTTGTTAACAATCTTAAGTTACTTGAACAATCATTTTAAAAGCCCCAATCGTTTAAAAAGTGTTGATTTATGTTCATGAGCTGAAGATTGGTTAACTTTTATGCATCTTTATGCAGGAACATTGTAGTTTAAGTACTTGATCCTGCTGGTGAGCAGCTTTTCTGAGGGTTCGACATTATATAACACAGCATTCCTGCATTATATCCTATCCAATCAATAAAATCCTTAATGATTTCATTTTCTATGAAAAATACAGCTTAGTTTACTGAGTCAAATCTGTTTTTACTATGATTGTAGCTTCTCTTCTATACAACAATAAAACATTGGTTCTATTCATATAAACTCTTAAGTAGCCTAAGAAACGAAAAAGCACTAAACATATACGGTAATAACGTATCTGATGCACATAGAAGTATACGTATATCTAACTTTGTCCTATTAGTTTTTATATCATGGTCAAAATTAACTACTTATTTGTTAGCTCAAACCATTTTTTTTAATATAGCGTCAAACAAAAAGAGACCAAATTCATAACCTAGGTCTGATTAACTCTGTTTCAACTTCAAACCTGCCAAATATTCTATTGGGCTACTTTACATGGTTTAGTCCAAAGAGCCCATACCTTATATTAGAGTAATGTTATCAAACGTCTCGCGGCGGGTCATAATTTTTTACGAATCGATTTCCAATGAGTATTGAGTGAGAATGTGCTCGCGCGTTGCAGCGAGACTAACTTTTATTCAACGCATGTATTTTATTTAATCGAGCATTTTTTTAACAATCACGGAATTTGAATGAGTATTTGTCGTTGGGGCGAATATAGTATTTTTTTTACTTATTTGGTTAACAAACTATGTGGTATTCGTATTTATATAGTATGACATTTACCTGGAATCATATACTAAACGTGTTTACTTATTAAAGTTCATAAACATTAACGGCGCTTCAAATACCAAAACGGCGTGACTTGGATTTTTTCGCAAGGGAACGACTTTTAGTATGTATCTAAATATAAATATGCATGCGAAATATGTTTTTAAATACAGTCGTAAATGGCAAAAAAATATAGGTTATTTATATAATTTACACTTTCATAGAATTGTACGTTTCTGAGCCATGTCGTTTATTTTAAAGTTATTACGTAGTTTATGGTGTGTTTTGAAAGTTTATTTTTTTTAAATATATATGTATTAAGATTCAACATTTTTTATAAAATCGTACGTATGTCAGAAGCATTGCAATATTGGGCTCGTTATGTTCGCAATTCGAAGATCTTTTCGCGGGTATTTTTTGATCTGAATGAATCGGTAGAGTTATATATTTGATAAATAAAGTTTATTATATAAAAAAGTCGTAAATAGTTAAAAGTTGAAGGTACATTTTGTAAATTTTCTTTTTTTCTGTTTATATTAAACTCCAACATTTTTTATAAAATCGTACGTATGTCAGAAGCATTGCAATATTGGGCTCGTTTTGTTCGCAATTCGAAGATCTTTTCGAGGGTATTTTTGATATGAATGAATCGGTAGATATGTGTTATATATTTGATAAATAAAGTTTATTATATAAAAAAATCGTAAATAGTTAAAAGTTGAGAGTAGGTTTTGTAATTTTCTATTTTTTGTTTTTGGCCGAGTAAAAGGGCGATTTGGGCCAGGGCTAGTAGCCCACACAAGAGAGGAAGCAGCCCGATGTCAAAACGACATCGGATTTGAGCAAAAACGAGTCAGAATTTAACCCGCGCGTTGTAGCGGGGGCTAATTTTTTAGTGTGGCGTGTGGGTTAAACAAACTTTTTGTCGGGATTTTTTTTCGAGGGGCTTAAGATGACATTGTTGCCAATTTACTTTTTAAGCTGGTGCTATTTTTATTTTTTCGGGGGCTTATTAAACTTTTTTTTACATTTGAAGGGTGAAATTGGTTGTGAATGGATATTTTTTAAGAGTCATTATATAATCTTGGGGGTTGTGGTATTCTGGCTTATTATTGCATATAGGTTAATTCGCAATTAAGTACTTAATTAAGCACACATGACTTTTAGGCTTCTAGCAGGCATTTATAAATTATACATACATACAATTACCGCGGAACAGTACAAGCTACAGTAGCCCAAATTATAGGCTAAAAGGTGGCTCACAATCTGGCCCAAAATCTGCTTCAAAATCGGACAATACTGTTCACCGATGAACAGTGCGCCGGCAAAAAAGTACTGTTCATCGGCACACACACATCAACATTCGGGAAAAAATTATTCGGGAAAAAAAGAAAATATTCGGGAAAAAATTAGCCCACCGCAACGCAATTTTTTTTTCCCGAAGCGTAAAAAAAAGAAAATATTCGGGAAAAAATTAGCCCCGCCACAACGCATCAGCCCCAAAAAAAATCCGAAACGTACAAAAAAAATTATTCGGGAAAAAATTAGTCTCGCGGCAACGCGCGGGTTCTTTTGCTTGTACTTATACAAAGTGTAAAACGACGCCGTTTCATTCTCTCACAGATTTCCTTCATTATAACTGTTACACATAGCATTGTTTATGGCCTAATCCATTCATATCAGTCCAGCCCAGTCTGCGTCCGTTTTTAATATGTATCTGCCCTCCACTCTTCTTCTCCATTCTGGATCCTTCGCCACACACACATCAACATCAAACTATTAATCCCTTACCGGCGACACTTCTAGGAGCTAGCTATATCCGTATTTTAATTAGTTTGATAAAAAAAAGTATGCTTTTTACTTGGCGGTTGATGATGTTTATCAGCGGGTGTGTGTTGGTTTGAATTGGAATCATCCAAAAACATTAACACATGTATGAAATTCTTTATACAAAATTAAAACGATTGAAATTTTAAGTTAGGGTTTTGTTAGAATATGGGGGTTGTCTTGATTTTGGCTTTTTTTAGCATTTTAGTGGGTTTTATAAACTGTAGGGGTTTTTTTGGTTCATAAATTCTAAGATTCAATGTTTTTATACTGTTTACATCATCCCTTGCTCATTTTCCTTCCAGTCATGTTTTTTTGGGGGGTTGTTTCATCTGCTTTGTGGCAGAAGATTCTGCTTATGCGATGTGAGTGATGGTCACATCGATTATAACAGAGACTCTTATGAGTTTGTGTGGTTTCGATAAACATGAGATTTTCCGCATCTTGGCGGGGCAACTTTTTATGGTTGTAGCCATGGCAAAATGTGGAAGGATGGTAGAGAGTGAGAATCACTCACCTCGGCAACCTCCGCAGGCGCACCCAGGGTGTGAATTGGTGCAAGCGTAGTTTGTTATGTCATATTGATCCGTGGAGAAGAGCACATGCGATGATGATATTTTTTGGTTTAGTGTGCGCAGTCTACCGACACCTGTATCTTAGTTGGGCTATCACACCACACAGGTGATTGCACCCATGTCGGGTGTTTGGTCCTGCTATTTCCTACATAAATATGAGCCTAATTTGTTATTATTACACATAAGCTTATTCACGGATCAATACGGCGTTGTTTAACAGGGCCTTAAAACGACACATCAATATAGTGACAGGCTATGATGATTAGTTGTGGTTGTCTGACAAAAATGAGATGGGTCACTGAAGATCCGACCCATAACTTGGCGGGGGCAATGACCGGAGCTGTTTTTGCTGTTTTTGCAGAAGAAAGACAATGTTACACCGGGTTAACTATAAGATTTTGGTAAATTTTTGTTGTCATTGTGTTAGTTTGTATTATGAATAGTAAAATCCTAAATGTTTTTTTAGGTTTTTACAGGAACCGAGTGACTATCTAACATTATGGGGTTGAAGGTAGAATAAGAACGGAGGTTGTTAGTGGTGGGACGCCTGATGACATAATGTAGATTAAGAATTAAGGTAAAAGTGCTTATATGCATTAGTTTCATTATTGTGTTTGTAGTAAGATTTATTGATTATTTTGTGATTTTAATCTAGATGAATAGTTTAAGTATATTAAGATGTGAATCATTCTGTAAGTCTGAAATGTTGTATACCTACACTATATATAAGATAACGGGATGGGTTCATAGCTAAAGTCGTAATACAAAAATTACAAAAGATTGAACTTTGTTGAGCGACTTAAACTAAACCATGGATTTATGCTTCTACAAACTGTCATAGCTTTTCGTTGGTTATTTTTGCAAATACAGTTGTTATCTAGCAATGGGAGAACTTGAAAATGCTTAAAAGGAGTACCTGAATTGCTTGCTCGAGAACCCGAAACCAGGATGCCATTGATGCTGCAATAGTGGAAGGCAGGCTGATCTGTAAGAGGTAGATTTTATTTTAAAAAACCATGTTGGGGTTTTATTGATAGATTAACTTACATCTTGGTTTTATGTAAACCTAATAAGATAAAACAATTTAAAATTTATAACCCAAAGTGCTGATATGAAAGAAGATATGCAAACTGAAGCCGCTAATATCTATTGCGGTAGTGTATTTTTGTAAGGTAGAATAAAAGAAAGAACATAGTTGCGACATGACCAACGGCGGGCTGAATGAGACAAATGAACATACACCTATTCGACACGATACAAACTACAATTTTACCTATTCGACACGAGGTAAATAACTAATTTTTAACACTTCAAGTATATATTGTTGTACCTAAACCTCACTGATGTTAATGAAACAATGCCGAAAGAAACGCAACTTGAAAGCTTGGAAATGGATGTTAATGTCTACGGTTACGTTGCTGAAGATACACCTATTTGACACTGTTAATGTCTAACATTATGCTGTTGAAACAATGTTTTTTTTGGATTTTTACAGGAACCGAGTGACTGTCTAACATTATGCTGCTGAACATACACCTATTCGACACAATACAAACTATAATTTTACCTATAGGAATCGGTAAGACAACATGCCTTGCTGGATTTTTTAGTGTTTTCTCATATGGATGTTAATGTCTTGACATGTGAATTCTATTTAGACGTCAAAGTTAAATGGTGGTATCATTCTGTTATGGTTATAGGTGAAATGTGTGCTTTTATTTAGCATCCTCCACTAGAAAAAGACTACATCTGATTCTTCAGGTTCTTCAAATAAGACATCACAAGAAAAGAAGCTTTGAAAAAACAGTTGTTGCTGTCTAAAGACAGTTGGTAATTTTGTTGTCTACAATTTTTATTTGCGAACGGGTGGTCATAAATAACTTGAGAACAAAGTACAAGTACTTACTATTTGAGAGAGAAGACATAATGGTGATGGTTAGATTAACTCATATGCTATAAGTACCGTTTCTGCCAACATTGAGCCTGTGTGCTCCGATGTTGCTGCGAGCCTTAGAGCTACAAACCTATGGTTACTCCAACGCATTTAAGCCTTTAGCTAGATGTGGCAACATAAGCCGACCATGTAATGAAGCATAACAGGTTCAAGCTGAAACATATTGTTTTCTTTGTCCTATTTTTAAGTATAGCTATATTAATTGGTTTGGAAGTATATGGTTACTATGTGGCTCTTGGTTCGGGTAACACCTAGTATCTTTTCATTGAGAGGTGTATTAAGACGGTGTATAGAACTGGCTTTCCCAATGTTGCTTTGACGAATGGTGATGCTTTACCTTGACAAAACATTATCGTTCTTCTTGAAAAGGAGGAAATGCAATAGGCAACGTTGAGTCAATCTGAACTTGAGGTATCATGGTACCGTTGTTTGTATTGTTTTTTTTGGTTACATATATAAAGACTTATCAAAAACACCATCTGTATAAAATTCATAAGGTGCCATCATTTGTTTATATTGTATTGTGTGTTTTCTTTTGATCAGTCCTCATATCTGGTGTTTTTTCCTTATATATGTATCTATTGTATCATACCCCGCCCAGCAGCAACGCGCGGGTACTTTGGCTTGTTCATACGTAGAAAGAGGGTTGTATTCTTGATTTTCGAATTTTATTATCGTGATTAGAACATTTAAATTTTGTAACAGTGGATATTTGTTAGAAAAGAAGAAAATCAAGATAAATAAGTGAAATATTGAGTTAGATTTAGTTTGTCCATAAATTTCGCGTATTTAAAGCTTTTTGTATGTGTCGTTTAGTAGTAGTGCTTAAATGAGGGCCTCTTACACTCACTTCTAGACAAAATCTAGATTACAAAAGCATTTTCTTGTGCCAAAGAGTATGTATATACTTGTATTTTATTATTTCTATAAATACCAATCGTTAATACCGAAAAACCCAATATGTCTATATAAGGAAGAACAAAGCGAAAAAGAAGGCCAGACTACTTGACCAAAATGAGCCCACTAAAGGGCTGGTCACAAAAGGACAAAATAACAAAATGCTCTATAGTATATTGTACAATGTGTATATTAGTAATGTAACTCCTGTGCATAGTGCATTGTTGTTAAATTAGGCCAATAAAATTATTTGTTCCAAGTTGTCTCAGTTGCGAAATTATACAAAAGGTACACCAGTTTAGTTATGACTTATGAGTCAACCATTAAAGAATAGTAATACATGAGGTTTTGAAGATCGTATTCATATACAAAGTAAAACATTTGGTTTTGATACTACTAATGAGGTATTATGAGCGATGAATATTGCATTCATCGACCCTTTTTCTGCTTAATTATAAGGTGTCTACTAGTATCATCAAAATTCTGATTAGCGTACCGGTACCTTTATGCACTAGAAAGATAATCACTCATTGTTTTTTCTGACATATAGTGCTTATTGTGGCGAGGAAAAGGTAAATTTAACGGGGAAGATTAGCATTTCAATAGCCACACGCGCATCCCTTGTGTTAGGTTTAGTATTTATTTTAGCAAAAGTTCAAGGTAGTAGAGTGTTAAGTTTTTCTTTTCAATTCTGTAAGGGTCATGGGTTTGTTTGTCCCAATCCCAACCTATGTGTTTCACAACCGACTTAGGGCATGTTAGAGTCGGTGTTTTCTTCCCCCTCATCACTATAAAAAGAGGTGAGGTGGTAGGGTTTTGTACACTTCATTCTTTCAATACTAATCAACGTTTGGTTAGGGATATACCTTGTGCGTATGCTTTACTTTTATGTCGTATAAGCTGTTGTGTTTGTTTGTTTCGCCTTCTTGTTTTGAAGTTCCGCTCTAGTAATCAGGGTGTAGGCTGCTCGAAGTCTACAAGTGGTATCAAGAGCTTGGGTTCGCGGGTTTTGCTAGTTAACTAGGATCGATCAAGAAGGGTTCGTTATGGTAGTTTTTTTTGAAGGAGTAGAAGGGTTTTCTGCTTGGGCTACCAAGTTAGATGACAACAAAAATGGGTAGTTATTGTTTCTGGTTCATGAGCAGTAACGAAGCAACAAATTATCGACTTAAAAGGGTTTGTTGATTTTCAAGATCGACAAGGTTGGTAACTGTCTTTTTTCTTTTTCTTATCACCGGTGTAGAGAGGAAGAAGAAAGGTACAGGGTTGCTATTAAAAAAAGAATAATACTACGTAGTAAAGAGATATGGGTTTTTATTTAGTTGGGTCAAGAATATATTGGGCCAAGGTTATCATAAAAATCTTTTAATCAGTTTTGGATTTAAAGAATACATTGGGCTAAAATCTTATTATTATTTTTGTTTTTATAAAACAAAAGGTTGTTACTTTGTAGTGTTTACACAAGGTTCTTTGTTGAGTCTTTGATTTTTGTGAGGATATATCACAAGGTTTAATCGATCAACAAATGGATTAAAGAATGACGGGAGCCAAGTTTGACATCAAGAAATTCGATGGAACTGGTGATTTCGGGTTATGAAGAATCAAGATGCATGCTTTATTAATCCAATATGGATGTGAAGCAGCTTTGGAGGTTTTACCCGCGGATATGGAAGCTCAAGCAAAAGCTGAGCTAAATAAGAAAGCTCACAGTGCAGTGATTTTGTGTTTAGGTAACAAGGTTCTAAGAGAAGTTACCAGGGAAACGACTGCAGCGGAGGTTTGGTCAAAGCTCGAGACTTTGTACATGACAAAGTCATTGGCCAACAGGTTGTATCTGAAGAAGAAGTTGTATACATTCTACATGTCGACTGGACGAAATATTTCTGAGCATATAGATGAGTTTAACAAAATTGTTCTTGATTTAGCAAATATTGAGGTAAAATTCGAGGATAAAGATCTTGCTTATTATTACTCACTTCTTTACCAGCATTATACGAACACTTTGTGGATACCTTGCTCTATGGATGGGAAGCTTTGACTTTGGAGGACGTGATGGCCACATTAAATTCAAAGGAAATCAAAGAAAGGTCTAAGGCAAAGGGGGATGATGGTGAAGGGTTATATGTGAGGGGAAGAACTGATCGTAAGGATTCACGTTAGTCAAGGGGAAAGACAAGATCAAAGTCTCGAGGTGGAAGTCTCAAGTGCTATATTTGCCAATCTGAGGATCACTTCAAGAGAAACTGTCCGAAGAATAATCGCAAGAAGTCAACAGGTTACGTCAAGAAAGATGATAAGCCAAGCTCTAGTGGTTCGACTTATGACGATTCTGAGGTGATGATGGTGATGAGCGTAGAGTCTGCTATATTGGATCATAGATTCAGGATGTTCATACCACATAACACCCATGTTAGATATATTTTTTAATTTTCTAGAATGTGATGGGGGCAGTGTATAGTTGGATGACAACAGGGAGTGTAAGATCAGAGGTATTGGCAAGGTGAGAGTACAACTGAGAGATGGGTCAAGTTTTGTGTTACACAATGTCAGGTATATTCCTGAATTGAAAAGAAACTTGATATCGCTGGGAACTCTTGAAAAATAGGGGTTATCGTAAAATTGCAGTCGGGCAAAGTCAAGGTGATTAATGGTTCCAGGGTTGTTTTATTTGGAATACGAAGGGATAATTGTGTATACTCTTTGGTTGGCCATACAATGGCAGGTGAGCTTAATGCTAGTGTTGAAGAAAAAGACAATCTTGCGCAGGTTTGACACAAAAGACTGGGACATATCTGTGAGGTGGGACTACATGTGTTATAAAAGCAAGGGCTGTTTGGCAAAAAGAGTCTAGGTAAGCTCAATTTTTATGAGAATTGTGTTCTGAGAAAGTTACATCGAGTCAGTTTTGGTGTAGGAAGGCACACTACTCAGTGAGTGATACACTATGTTCATTCAGACTTATAGGGTCCATCTCAGGTGGAATCATTAGGATGTAAGAGGTATTTCTTATCTATTGTTGATGATTATTCCAGGGGGTATGGGTTTATATCCTCAGGTTCAAACACAAAGCATTCGGAAAGTTCAAAGAGTGGAAGCAGTTAGTAGAGAATCAGACTGGGAGGACGGTTAAAAAGCTGAGGACGGATAATGGTCATAAGTTCTGTAACCAAGAGTTTAAGCAGTTATGCGTTGAGAGTGAGATTACTAGACATCTAACAGTTTCCGGGACGCCACAGCAGAATGGGTTAGCAGAACGTATGGACATAACTCTCATAGATAAAGTACGCTATTTATTGATTTAGTCTAGATTGCCCAAGACCTTCTAGGCGGAAGCGACATGTACGACCGCATATCTTATAAATAGGCCACCATCGACAACGATTGAGAAAAAGACACCTATGGAGATATGGTCGAGACATCCAAGTGATTATGGGATGTTTAGGATTTTCTGTTGTGTCGCATATCCACACGATTAACAAGGTAAGCTCGAGCCGAGAGCGGTAAAATGCATTCTTTTGAGGTATCCTGAGGGTGTGAAGGGGTACATATTATATATGCTTGATGATGAATCACCTAAAATAGTCACTAGCAAGAATGTGGTCTTTAATGAAAGTGTCATGTACAAAGACACGTTGAAGAATTATGGTGTAGGTATTGATAAGTCTGCTGAGGAATTACAGGTTGAGGTGGAACTGCAGAGGTTAAATAATCATACGCTTGAGGAAGATCAAACAGATCAGGAAGATGGCGATGATGAGGATGCAAGGGATTAAGAAACTGATCAGACATCGGATCTCACAGATTATCAGTTAGCTCGGGATAGAGAGCCAAGGACAAGAACAAAACCTTTAAGGTTTCGAGATGAGAGTAATATGGTTGCTTACGCGTTTGTTGCAGCAGAGGAAGAAGATACTCATGAACTGTTGACATACCAAAAGGCAGTTACTTGTGAAGACAATTCTAAGTGGAAAGCTGCTATGAAAGAAGAGATGGATTCTCTGAGGAAGAACAAGCCTTGGGAGTTAGTAGATCATCCAGTTGGGCAAAAGCTGGTGAGCTGCAAATGGTTGTTCAAGATAAAGGAAGGGATTTAAGGTGTTCAAAAGCCTAGGTACAAGGCAAGGTTGGTGGCTCATGGATTCACACAGATAACAGGTATTGATTATAATAAAGTATTTTCTCCGGTAGTTCGACACACATCTGTTCGGGTTATACTTGTACTGATTGCATGTAAAGATTATGAGTTGTAGCAGCTTGATGTAAAGATGGTGTTTTTACATAGGAATTTTGAAGAAGTGATCTACAAGAGGCAGCCACTAGGGTATGAACAAGGTAACAAGGTATGTTTGTTAAAGAAATCTCTTTATGGTTTAAAGCAGTCACCTAGGCAATAGTATAGGAGGTTTGATGAGTGCATGCTGAGCAACGGGTTCAAGCGTAGCAGTTACGATAGCTGCGTATATTACAAGAGTTATGCACCAGGTGAGTATATCTATCTATTGTTATATGTAAACGATATGTTGATTGCTTGTAAGAGCAAGGCTGAGATTGGGTCTACCAAGTCTTTGTTTAAAAAGGAGTTCGACATGAAGGAGCTCGGGGAAGAAAAAAAGGATCTGGGTATGGAGATCTTCAGGGATCAGAGTCGCAAGATTATGAGGGTGTCACAATCCGGGTACGTTTCTAAGATTCTGAATAATTTTAGAATAGACAATGGGAAATCGCTTAAGATGCCATTAGGTGGGCACTTCAAGCTGTCATTGAAGGATTACCCGATCAGGGATTGTGATGTTGAAAGGATGAGTAAGGTGCCGTATGCAAATGCGGTTAGGAGCTTAATGTACTTGATGGTGTGTGTAGTTAGCAGATATTTGGCGAATCCGGGTAAAAATCATTGGGAAGAAGTGAAGTGGATTTTGAAATATTTGTAGGGAACTGCAAACGTGGGATTGGTGTATGGGACAAATCGTGGCAACCATGTAGACGTCATAGGTTTTCTTGATTCAGACTACGCTAAGGATCTGGATAAAGGTAGGTCTATCACTGGTTACGCATTTTTAGTAAAGGGGTGTGTTGTAAGCTGGAAGGCAATGCTACAACATGTGGTGGCTCTTTCAACTACAGAGGCGAAGTATATGGCCCTTACGGAGGCTGTGAAGGAAGCTATTTGGCTAAGGGGACTCTTGGAAGAGTTGGGCGTAGAGCTTAACACTGTGGTAGTTAATTGTGATAATCAAGGCGCGATTCACTTATCGCGGAATCATGTTTTTCATGAAAGGACTAAGCACATCAATGTACGTTATCACTTTATTAGAGAGGTCTTGGAAGCAAAGACGGTTAAAGTTTTGAAGGTGGGTACTGGACACAATGTTGCGGATGCCTTGACTAAGGTGGTACCTGGACTCAAGTTACAACATTGCTTGGAGTTGTTGAATGTTGGTGTAGGCTAATATAAATCCTAAGGTGGAAATTGTTATGTTTAGTCTTTATTTTAGCAAAAGTATAAGGTAGTAGAGTGTTAAGTTTTTCTTTTCAATTCTGTAAGGGTCGTGGGTTTGTTTGTCCCAAGCACAACCCATATGTTTCACAACCGACTTAAGGAATGTTAAAGTTGATGTTTTCTTCCCCCGCATCTTTATAAAATGAGGTGAGGAGGGAGGGTTTTATACACTTCATTTTTTCAGTACTAATCAATGTTTGGTTAGGGATATACCTTGTGCGTGTGCTTTACTTTTCTGTCGTATAAGCTGATGTGTTTGTGTAATTCACCTTCTTGTTTCAAAGTTTCTCTCTAGTAATCAAGGTGTAGGCTGCTTGAAGTCTACACATTGCTAGATATTCAATTAATGTATGTTTCATACTTGAGGTTATTACCTGTATACTTCATTTGGGAAGTGAAGTTGGTTCTAATATGTAAAATATAGGACTCGAGAGGTAGCAAAGGTTGGCTTCCTGTCAAAATAAGTGATTTTTTGGTATGGGTTGGGTTAAGTAGATAAAGTGAATAACTAAAGTTTTTCATTTGTTATTAATAACCAGTGTTCCATATTGATCATAATATCCGCTATAACAATGAGGAAGGTTTGCATATTAAACGACTTAGACTCATTTGACATGTTTCCATATAAGCTAAATTCTTTTATTTAACCTGTTTGATTGATAAATATTTTGATACCAAACATAACCTAAATCGACCCATTCAAAATTAAATAGGTCAAATTGCGACCTCTTGGTAGCGGACACCTGCCCATGTTTTTAATCGAAGATACCCTTGGAGTTGCATTGTACTCAAGGTGTTCTAAATCATTTTTAGTATCTACCGCTAACAAAGAAATCAGCTGTCATCTGTGTAGCCAAAGGGAGCTGGGAATATAAGTTTACTTTTAGCCTAGACCGCAAGCAAATCTATCAAGTGGAATCAAAATGTTGTAAGTCCATCTGATAAAAATTTATCTAGAGTCTATGATGATGCTTGAGAAACTGTCATTCGAGCTGGCTAGTCTTGACAGGTTCATGGTGCATTTGCAAGATACAATGACATCACAGTTGCAACATGCAACACTTCGCTATGTCTGCTTACCAGTTATAGAAGTCATTTTTTACCCTAATACTGTCGACCAAAACAGCCTAATGTGGCATCAGTGATTGACATCGACATGACAACTATCTAAATCATTGCATTCCCTTTTCTATTGTATACAAATTATTACGCATAGCAGTGCGCCAATACACAAAACGAGTTGTGGGTTATTGTATTTATATTCTTAAAGGATTTGAGGGTTATCTTTAATTACGCAAGCAACACGCTAGTGCACAAAAATGACAGTTACTTGAGAGAGCTTGCGGGAAAAGGTTGTGGAAGGGTTAGAGCACTAAGCACAAGACATTTAGACCTTTACCATAATATTATGCCATTAGAAATTGGCTGGTAAACGGGCTACGAAGGTTCATTTCAAGGCGCATGGTTACACAAAACATCATCAGCTTTGTGTGGTAAGCACCACTAATGTTCTCAATCGCATGATATTATAATTTCATATGAAATATCAACAGTACATGCCATTGTTTTGTACTGCACACTCACGTCAACAAACAGCATGAAACATAATTACATTTGCACAATTTATTTTATGTATTTACTAACTGCTCAAGATCATCTTTATAATGTATATTCCCACTAAATTAATACTACCGACACATATGGTATTGTTGCATCTTTTGTATACCCTAGGAACTCGGTTTTCTTAAAATTAAGACATTCGATTAACTAGAGAAGGCTTGATTTTGCAATTGAGCCTTGTGATTAGTTGATTGGAGTTTCATGGAACCATATAAAAAACCACCTCATAAAAAATTACATGACGTGAAAGTATGATCTTATTAAACGACAAATCAAGACACCTAAGAAAGATGTAAGGTATGGATCGTGGTCAAAGTTTATTGTCAAAGAATATGTGAGTATAGAAAAGGCATCCACACTCATGCAAATGATCATATTAGGGTTGTTTATTGTAGAACTTGGTGAAAGGGATCTCATTATTAACGGTGGTGGAAGGTAAACACTTCAAATATTAGCATCCATATTAAGTGCTTTGAACTAATTGTAACACCCCCAAATTGGGTCGCAGCGAAATATGGGTCTGAGAGTGTTACTTCATAGATCAATAGCACAAGATATATATGAGAATGACCATTTAAAAGTCGTTTAAAACAATACATTAGATTTAACAAATTGTTTGTTACAAAAGCCCAAAGCTTCACTTGTTCGTTGAACAAAATACAAAGATTCTAGTCCATAACAAATATTTCCCCAAAATGTAATGCAACCAAATCTTTAATGCATATGACTTCCAAAATAACGACCACCAATGTATCCCTTGTCTTGTATCTCATTGGTCTCCTGAGAAAACATGATTTAAAACGTCAACAATAATGTTGGTGAATTCATAGGTTTGTAAAATGTATAATGTAGGACCACAGGATTTCCTAAGAGTATGATAATGCAACAGATGCAAATATCACAAAAATATAATTACGTTTCCCTAAGCTTATGACACTGAAGCTCGACATGTATGAATTGCAATATAAATTGCCTACATTGCCCGTGATGATGTTCAACCCGAAACATCCTAAATCTGACATGGTATACGTTCGTTTGTCCAGTGATAGCTAATCACCCGAACGGGGATGTCAATCCCAAATAGATCTATTTATAACATCCGCGCTTACTCCGTAATTGACAATTCATGATAATGGGCTCAGTGGGTTCTCGCTACTTAGGCAAACACGTAATCATAATGTAAAAATGTCCATTTGTGTCCAATTGTAAAACAATGCATGTTTCTCACCCCAAAACTTATAAATCATTATAAATGTAAAACGTGAGGCCGTGAACTCACCTTGAGTGAGTGAATCGACAATGTAAATCACAAACTGAAAATGCGTCATGAAAACGTCTGAATGCAATCTAATTAATCATAGGTCGTATGAGTACTAAGTACTTTGAATAACTAAGACCATATATAATTCTATATAGCTATATCACCATCTATTTTTATTTGAGAAATAATATTTATAAAGTTAAAATGTTTATAAATATTTCCTTAGTAAAAATGGCATAACTTTCTCGTTTTAAGCCCGTTTCGTACGTTCTTTACGTCCACGCTTTCGTATTAAGAAGATTTATTAAAATATTACATTTTAGTATTTTAAGTCCTCTGATGAACAGTACTTTTTACTATTCATGCACTTTTATAAATTTAATTATCGTAATCTCGTAAAAGTCATATCTCATTTGTTTTAACTCTGATTTTAGCGATTCTTTCGAGCACGTCTTTGTAATTAAAAGTTCTATCTAAATATGATATTTTCCAAAAAGTATCTGATGTGAACAGTAACTTAATTTTATAAAATTGCTTTTATAAAATCATTTTTTATATAATTATTTATATAAACTTACAAATGACGTATCTTCTTCGTTATAGCTCGGATTTTCGGGTTCTCTATATGCCTACGATCGTCATGACATGTAGTATTTTATAAAAATATAAAATAAATACCTTATTTTCGTAATTAAAATAGAATGTTTAGATATTTTGGTTAAAATGTGTTTAAAACTTGTTTTCATAAGTTTTTAGTTTAGTAACTTTGTTTCTCTACAACACCTATACTACAAGTCACATATACTTTAGGTATTTTAGTCTATCATTTGTCCAAAGAATATCAAGTTCCTTTATTTGTTCATTTACAAACTTTAATAAGTAAGCCTTTAAACCATTAATTTATATATACTTTTATAAATTAATCCATACTTATATATTATGTATTTTCTTCCATTACAACATGATCTTAACATTAATATAACATATGACAAAGTATATCAAACCATGATTGTTAGCTTCTAAAATCACACAAGAACACACGAAATTGCTTAAGGTTTTAGAGATAAAGATGAGTTTAGAGAGAGAAATAACAAAAAGAAATGGCTACACATTAATGAAAGGAAAATGAGCAACACCCTCTCCACACTTGGAGAGGGATTTATATAGTTGTGTACATGGGCCGACCTTGGGTTTAAGTGGGCTTCCAAGGCCGGTCTTGATATCTAATGGGCTTTAAAGCCCATAACTAGGCCCAATTAGCGTATAGAATTCCCATGAACATTTACTAGACTAATACAAGTTTTGGGAGTCTTAATGACCATCATTTCACATAAAACTAGGTCTAACAATCTCCCCCTAAGGGGTGGTCATTGCGCATAAGGCTTCACTTCTTGTTTCGTTCTTTAGTCTTGGAACCTTGTTGTTTTGGGAATTCTTTTGAAGATCCTTTTGCATGCTTGTGATCATGGATCTTGATCTTTAACTTGATATGCTTTGACAAAATACTGATATCGTGGTCTTTGGCCTTGATTTGTCTTGACAGTTGAGATCTCTAAATCTTTATCCTTGAATCTTTCTGCCGCCTTGTGATCTTGTGTCTCCACCCTCATGCTTAAGGTCTTGAAAGCTTGCTAACAATCCCCCTCTACATTTTCTTTAACATGATTACTTGTACCACATCACGGTAGGAATGGTACTTGATCCGTTTGTAAGATATATCTTTGTTGTTGTTCGGCAATCTTGTCAAAGATGTTCCTTTTAGGGAGTGTTGTACATCAGTGATTGCGGAAGAATTTGACACATGTGCTTAAGCTTTCCCCATGTATATATCTTTGTTGATTGAGCATGAGGTCTTGAGTCTTAACTCGTCATGGACTAGAAGCTGCTACCGTCAGGAAACCTACAAGTATAAGTTAGTGATAAACATATATGGACGAGAGTGTCTTTGTCACTTCGTCGAATACGGTTATAATAACCATGGTTCCCCGTTAATCAGTATAAATATTGTCTGTGATCAGGTAGAATTCAAAAGAATCTCCTTGACAGGGTTTCGCAGCTGCACTAGCCGTTCTCGTTACCGGAGCATCTTAAAGCAGACAGCACAGTAAGAGTGAATCAGATAGTTACTATCTTTTTGATTGAGTCATCAATTCATATACTGGACCATTGCCGATATCCAGTTAACACAAGCTTGATTCGTATAGAATCTCACAAGCCACCTACCAAGAGCTTGTTTGATGTTGGCTCAAGCAGGATTTCCATCGTTATTATGAATAATAAAGAGTATCACTCTAATGTTCTGGCAGTTACCACAAGGATAATGCGTAGGACTCTTTGATACCAAATATTGTATAATAATGTACGACATTTTGTATATTGGAATTTGTGTCCTAGTGATATTTTTGATAGATCTCGATGGCTCTAGACTTTATAAGTGCACATTTGTTATTTGGTAAACAGAGGCTGGAGCAGACTGCCACCTTGTCAATATCAGCGATCTCGGAATGAGAAAGCCGATAGAAGGGCGTTGATCTCCGTGAGAAATGAAACAGAAATCTTTTGAGCGATCCTTAGTGGCTAGGGAGGGTTGTGCATTGCATCACTGGGTCCATGATGTCAGTCTTCAATATCATAATCATCTTTGTGATTACCGATAGATTATGTATTAACCTGGTTTCTGCCTAGGGTTATATGGAGGGCTTTTTTCTTTTCACCCTTTATCTTTACAATTCTTTTTCATTCTTCAACCCTTTCAGTGCTTACCGAGACTTCATGACTAGTACCTTGTTGGGTTTGTTCAAATACTAGCTCCATCTCAGTCGGCACTATCCCTTATTCTTACTTTACTTCTTTTTTCGATCATACCTAGGACTTCTACTCTATCTAATGGAGTGTTCCTGGGTAGATCCCTCTAGTTCTGGCCAGATCATGGAACGAATATACCTAACCTTAACCGCCTTGTAACTCCTTGAGAAACAACGATTGGTCAGTCTTTGGGGTATTGCCATGAAGATCCAAAAAACCATTTGATAAAAATCAATCAACGTGTCTGAGAAATCATTTAAGACACATTGAGTGTTTTCAGAGTTACCACCCCTTACACATATGCACCATATTATGAAAGTGTTTTGCACATGCGAGGTTTAGGAATGCACTTATAGATTGAAGATCGTATCCGTTATTAATCCGTATTGATCACATTTTATGTCACAATTCACTTCTTACTATGACGATCGGAGGTTGATCGAATATGAAAAAAAGAGAAAATTGAATAAATAGCCAATGTGCTAAATCTTATGAAGATGATGGAAGATGAAGAAAAATTGGTGTCGATTAGCCAATGTGCTGAGTCGTGACACATTGATGCATTTATCTCGAGATTCATATAGGATAGTGGTAAGCGGTAGCTAGCAACATGGTGGTTTGTATACTTCGTTTCTTTTACTAAAACATACACTTGTACCGTTTTCCATTAAAAACAGTTAACATGTTTCTTTAATCTCATTTGAGGAAATTGTTTTCTAGATTTGCTTGAGGGCAAGCAAAGTTTAAGTGTGAGGGGGATTTGATAACGCTCAAATCAAGTATGTTTTGGGAGCGTTATTTATAATTTTATATTAGTTATTTGGTCAGTTACCTATGTTTTATTACTCGATTATGTCAAAATATGATTTCTAGTGTAATTGCAGCCAAATATAGGGAAACAAGAAAATGAGAGACGAACATGCGGAGTTTATCTCAAGTACGAAGAATCCCGTGTCAGGATCAAGGGCGGAAGCATCTCAAAGAAGAAGAAATCAAATTAATCAAGCTTCCAAGACCTAAGATCAAGTTGTAATGAAGATATGGTGAAGTACGAAGACCTACGACCAAGCACAATTCGAGCAAGAGCATTAAACGAAAGATCCAACAAAATGATTCCACAAGCGACCACCCAGTCGCCCGGCCGGAGAATCTGCCGCCCGACAGGAGGCTTTGCCGCCCGACTCTTGGAGATCACGTATTTCATTTCACTCTAGAAGAAACCTGAATAACCAAGAAGGATTTAGACCCTCTAAACTAGCTTTGGACGCCCCTTTAGGCCCCAGAACCGACATAAAATTGTAGTATAAATAGGAGACCCCTATGCCTCATTTTAACACACACCTCACTATTCTCCAATCCTAAAACCTAGTCCTCATAGTCACTACTCCTCTCTAAAGCCATCCTAGTCCAGGAAAGTCAAAAAGAAGCTCCAGGAAATCCAAGAAGGAGGAAGGATCCCTCTAAGTAACAAGGTTGTCATTTCCTAGTTTATATTCCTTTAAGCTTTTGCAATACTTTTGTAAGAACTCTTATTATGTTCATGAATGCATTGTTTTCTGGAATTATGTTCTTGTTTAATATGAGTGGCTAGTTCCTTTATATGCTTGGTTAGATGAAGTTTGTGGTATGAAGATTCGATTATGATAGTGTGGCATGTTAATTTAATTTCAAGCTAAGTCTTAGATCTATTTGTTCTTATGTTCTAAGTGGCATAGTTTTATCAACCAAAATATCATAGGCCGAAAGGGGTATTGTTAATCAACCAATTGTTGCCTTTTTGTCTACGATCGGCTACCTTTTGTATTGACCATTTCTTAAGTGGTTGGGTATAACTAGGAACATAATTATCGATGTCTATGATTTGTGAAACGAACCGCGAATCACTCATAGAGGTTTTCTTAGTCTTGAATTGATTGATTGCGCCTAATGCTTGTTTTTATCACTTGGAGTCTTGACAAAGGTAAAAAGTTTTAAAAACAATAGATTGGATAACCTCCAATTACTTTAATCAACTTGTTAGTCTATGCCACTATCATATCGAATCGGATTCCCAAACTAAGTCCAACCAAGTACATCTATTTATAATTGAATCACTTTCATCATTGCTTGCTTGCATCTTAGGACTTTTATGATTGAAATCTTTATCAAGTCAAAACACCCAAATCCCCGTGAACGATCCCGGCTTACCATTCAATATCTTGCTACTACGGACGAGTTCACTTGCTCGTCTGTGTTGCTTGAGAATCTGGTATACCGAGTTATAAATTTAAAACTGATCCGTATCGCACGCATCACATGTAACATTTCCGTATTTTTAGGTCTTTATTTTACTAATTATTTATTTTTCTTTCTCGTACGCGGTTACTTTTATTTTTAATAGTTAAATCGCGTAAGTTAAAAATTATCGTTTAGCGTAAACGGACATCAAACAATTAAATGTTTACATCAAGCAAGGGTTATATAATTATTTTGAGGATAATTATTAACTTTGTTCATTATTATTTTTATCGGATACGTAAAATGTATACGTTTCGCGATAAATTGCGTTTAAGCTCTCCCGGAACCACAAAAACTTTTCTACGCTTCAACAAATACCCACTTTTATACCCAATACATAAAAATTACAAAATATATCATCTATATTTTATGTTTTGCCGAAATTCTTGCCAATTGTACAAGTAATATAGCAAAACTCATCCACTTTGGTCAAATATGCAACATACTTCTTTAATGATACACCATACCTCTTTATTACCTAGCCATACATTGTCTAAATGACTAAAGGCCATTCCTAAGACCAAAGACCCATATCTATGACCATACCATGTTCCCTTGACTAGTTTTACTACCTTATATACATGTATCTACTAGAAAGAAAATTCATACATGCTTTAACACTTAGTAAAAATCAAACAAAAACCCTCTTTTGCTCTCTATATGCTACGGCACAAACCATGGCCCCAACATAATCCATACAAAATTTTATTCAACCTATACACTTCTATACACATCTATTATAAGTCATTCTAAGGTGTTTCCAACCATTGAATCACCATTTGCAAGTATTAAGCAAGAAATCAAGATTTGGGTTTTTATTAAGAAAACAAGGGTTTTCATTTATGAAAGCTTGGGTTTTGAGTCTAAACACGGGTTTAGCATTCATTTCTCATCTCATACATCATCCCTAAGGTCTTCTAAATTCCTTTATACTTTTTATTATCATTATTTCATGTGTAATATGTTATTTATGGCTAAATCACCACTTAAGACTTTTGAATATGTAAAAAGGGTTTTTACTAATGTCTATGAAATTATACACTTATTCCTATGTCATATGGTTATATATATCATGGAAAAATGGATGTAAAAGTATGTTAACATATGGTTTAAGTATAAACATGTTTAGTTATAAATTAGGGTTTATAAAGTTAATAAAACAAACTCTTTATAAATGAACACACTTGGATAATAAAAGGGTGATTTGATTTCGACTTCATACAGTAGGTTAGACCTTATATAAAAATAATACGCCTCATGACGATTCCAAAATGATAAGAAACTCGAAAAACCGATTTATAACGAGAAAGATACGTTAATTACGAGTTTACGACGAGAAATACTTTTATAAAACTATTTTTATAAAATTTACTATTCATTACAGAAAGTGATATTTTTAAAACATCAAAAATATGATATAACTTTTAATTACGAGATCGTACTCGAAAGAATCGTTAAAAACGGAGCTATAACGAATAAAATACGACATTTACGAGTTTTACGACAACAAATACGATAAAAAAATAAACTAGGGTCTGGTGTGAACAGTAAAAGTTACTGTTCACCAGAAGGTCAAAAGTTCAAAAATGTAAATTTATGATAACTCGTCTTAATACGAAGACGTGGGCATAAGAAACGTCAAAATCGGGCTTAAAACGCAAAAGTTATGCTAGTTTTACTAAAACGGTAATTATAAACGTTTTAACTTATTAAACACAATTTTACCAAAACCATTAGTTGGTGATTGAGCTATATAGAATATTATGTGGTTATCAAAGTTACTCTATAACTAGAGTCTTCATAATGAGGCCTCTTCGGCATGGCGTTATTCGATGAGTTGTTGGATTTCGATTTAAAGTGTCTAACTCCTCGAAGTCCATGTCATGACCTCTTTAAAAAATTTCGATAGCTCCGACCGATAGTACGACTGTAACAACTATAAGATATATTCAAGTACTCGGTACTTTAGACTATATGGAATAGGGTTGCCTTCGGATTCCTTCGTGCGATTTTCTATTTTGGAATACGTGTTGATTTCATTCACACAAGGTGAGTATATAGTCTCGCATTTCAATCTTTTTAATGTTTTTATAAACCCGCAGCGGGGAATACTTGCCTCTTTTAACAACTCATATATTTTATACTAGTACAATTACCTATCAATCTTTGTGAGTTCATTAGCCCTTTTTTACCATTAATTGTTTTCAATCTGGGGTGAATTACATTGCTTGTTTTACTTTGGACACACGTGTTTTCAAAAATGTATGCTAATCAGATTATTGTATGACTGTTATGCCTAAAGAGCCACATTCTGGTGCAATCCATTTTAATACGATTACTGTGCAAATCCGATACTGGTGCAAATCCATTATATTACGATTACTGGTGCAAAATTCGAGTACTGGTGCAATCCATTATAATTACGATACTGGTCTGCCAAAGGGGCATTCCAATCTCTTGATTGAAGTACGTTAAGGTTTCGGTGTCATGAGCTTAGTGCAATAATATATACTTAGACTTGATGAATGTGTTTCTCTTGTCTACATTACTTGTTTTGGACTTCGGAATATGTACTTAGTCCACCATTACTTCGATCTTGTGGTCCACTTTTAAATACTTCTTGATTTACTGAATCACTACTTGGATTTCGGATGGATTTCGGAAATAACACTTTTAAATGTTGTAACGCTACTTTTCTTCTGAAATATTTCTTAAATTATTTCAATACTGCTTTTTACTTAAACCTATGAATTCACCAACATTATTGTTGACGTTTTAGCATGTATTTTCAGGTTACTATTTTGCTAGTGGAGCATTGGGAGCATTCGAGTCGCGCGGATATATATATTTTTGAAGGCTTAATAACTTGTATACCATTCGACAAACGTTTTGACAATGTTTTCTAATACATTATAAATGAAACCTGTTGCAACTCTGATCTTTTATTAAATAGAATATGACTTTATTTAAAACGTCCATTTTAAGGTCGTTTTCCGTGACTTGTGTTTTGTGCCCTGAAGTAGCACCCCAATGTTACCATTCCGCTGCGTTGTCCTGAATTTTGGGGGTGTTACAACACACGTACACGTCTTCCTTCAGCGTACCATGCAGGAATGCAGTTTTCACGTCCATTTGAAACACCCTGAACGATTTGTGTGCAGCATATGCCAAAAATATCTTGATAGCTTCCATTCTAGCAACCGGAACGAAGGATTCTTCGAAAACTATTCCTTCCTCTTGGCGGTACCCTCGCACGACCAGACGAGTCTTGTTTCGGATGATCGTGTTCTCTTCATCATGCTTGTTTTTGAATAACCATTTCAACATGAGAGGTTTTATGTTATCCAGAGGAGGAACTAATAGCCATACATCAAGCCTTTTAAACTGAAGAAGCTCTTCTTGCATTGATTCAATCCATGCAGGGTCGGTCATAGCCTCGTTGACATTCTTTGGTTCCATTGTGCTCACCGCTAATGCATACATGCGCATGTCACCATCTGTTCTTAATTGATTTCTTGTCAAAACTATTCGTGAGGGTTCTTCTATCACTTGTTACAGAGGGTGATCCTTAGTCCATTGATATTCATGAGGGTATGGTTGGTAAAACGTATGCATGTTCGATGGATCCACATATTGTGAACATGATGATTCAGCAACACTTGTGGATGGAGTAGCAAAAGGATTTACAAACGTATTGTCATCGAACAAAGCATTCGGAACAGTGTCAGCAATTGTTGCGGGTTGATGCTGAACATGTTGTTGTTGTATTTCGCGCTCGTCAACATTCTGTGAATGCTTGTAAAATTTATAGCTTGAGAGGATGAAGTTGTTGGTGTCAGTGCAGTATAAGTTGTTGTTGTAGTTGTCGTGGAAGTCTGAAGAACTTGAGGTGCTTAAGCAGCCAGAACAGTTCTTGTAGCAGTTGACGGTTGACCACCAACATGATCATCATATATGGCTTTGAACAGTAAATCCAATTCTCCTTTAGTTGGTTGTTGAGTTGTTATTGTTGACGGAGCATAAGTAAGATCGATTCCTGAACTGATCTGTCCAGAAATTATGCTTTGAAGCCCGGGTTTTAAACTGCTTTGTTCAAAAGCCATAGCTGAAAGCTCATCAAATGTCACTTTTATTGTCTCCATGATTTTCTTTGTCCTTCGGTTGTAAACTCTGTAAGCACAGGAATTAGCGGAATAACCAATGAAAAAGCCAATATCACCTTTTGTACCAAGCTTCCCAATATCTTCATGATCATTCTTGGGATAACAGAGAGCCCCAAATACATGAAGAAAGGAGATATTCGGTTTTCTACCATTTATCAGCTCGTATGATGTTTTGTCAAATCAACGGTGAATGATGGAGCGGTTTTGAGTGTAGCACGCAATAACAATTGCTTCAGCCCATAAGAATAACGGTGCACGAGAAAAGATCAACATTTTTCTAGCAGCCTCCACTAGCGTGCGGTTTCTTCGTTCCACTACTCTGTTTTGTTGAGGGGTACGGACTGAAGATGCTTGGTGGGAGATGCCAACACTCTTAAAATATTCTTGAAGCACTTGGTTTTTGAATTTTGTGCCATTGTCGGTTCTTACAATAACAACTGGGGCTTGAAGTAGAACTGTAATTTTCTTGAGAAAGGTTTTAATCTCCTCTGGTGCTTCATCTTTTGATCTGAGAAAGACTACCCAAGTGTAACAGGAGTAGTCGTCCACAATCACCACTACCGCTTTCCATTTATGCTAGCAATTCTTACTGGACCACACAAATCCATATGAAGAAGGTGTAACCTCTGCTTAGAATTTGGAACAGGTTTGGGTGGGTGAGATGCCCTTTTGCTTTTTCCTTGCTCATAGGAGGGACAAAGATGTTCTTTATGGTATTTTAACTTTGGACGACCGGTGACAAGATCGTTTCTGGCAAGGTCATTTATGGTGTCGAAGTTAAGGTGGGATAAGCGTTGATGCCATAGCCATGACTTGGTAGATGTGGCCCAAGCTATGAGGCAAATTGGAGATGAAAAGGCCATATCATAGAGATTGATGGTGTAAAGGTTTGTAGTACGATTTCCTTTTAACAAATCAAGTCCTTTAAGATTTCTGATGAAACATGTGTTTCTTCTAAAAGCGACCTCTAAATCTGAATCACAAAAATGCCCAATCGAGAACAGGCTATGCCCCAAGCCCTCAACAAAATAAACCCTGGTGATCAAAATATTTCCCCATTAAAGATCACTGAAACCCATAATTGCAGCAACATAATCATTTCCAAAGCGAACGGTTCCCAAAAACTTCCAGACGAAATTGATGAGAAGCTTTAGATTCTCGGTCATATGCTTGGAACAACCCGAGTTGACGCACCACAAACATATTTAGATAACCTGCCAAGAGAAAAAGTGAAATTTGGAAACCGTTTGATTGTAGGTTCCTAAAGGATAAGAGTACATGCATTATCACCATTTGATTCACTGGATGCACTTAACTTTCCTTTAATGTTAAACATCTTTCCAGTGGGTGACCACCTAAGGCGCATTCTAGGTTTACTAGGCTTAGGTGAAGCAAGTCTTTCTTTGGACCCTACATTCTTCGGTTTCCATATCTGAGCCTTATGTTTCGTCTGATTTGCAATATTAGAAACATTTGCCTTTTGTTTCTTACTACGAGAATTCATGCCATTTACATAATTAAGCACACAAGCATCATGATTTGCAATAATTAAACATTGCTTACACATAGCACAAACAATTTCAGATTTATCATTCCGAATAGCAAGCTTAATGTTATTACATTCAGATGACATATGTTTCTTATTCGTAGAAAGCAGTAAATTCCTAGGGTGATCTTCTACTTCGACTTCTTTATTCTTAATGCGACTACTCTTAGACGCAGAAGGGACCTTGTCATTCTTTGTATTGCTCCTAGGCTGTGGTCTTCTGGTCTTAGTAGTGATGTCTACTCCTGTAGAAGAGAAACCATTTGAATCAGAATTAGCAGCTTTCTTAGTGATGACATAAGGTTGTGGAACAGTGATCGGACTTGTCCTAACGCTTGCTTTAGTTGGTTTGTTAGGAACAAGAAAGTTGCAATAGCTTGCTTTAGTTGGTTTTGTTATTGCACAAACTTTCTTCCTAATAAGTTCTTAAAAGGATTAATCCTAATCATTCCAGGGGCAATCACTTTATCATTGTCTACAACCTTTGATACTTTGGCGGTAGGTACCGAGTTTGAAGTAACTAGATTTGATAAATCATTCGTCTTAACGACCTTTTGAGGAATCTGAGTTTTTGAAAAATTTGGACATTCAGATTGAAATGCATTTGGTTGTCTTACAACAAGCGTGTTTCTTAAAGATTGCAAAAGCGGGTTCCTCTCGGTTGATTGATTTGCAAATTTAGTATTCGTACTCGTACCTTTGGTGGTGTCTTTTTATTCAGAAACCTTATCGAATAACTGGGCTCTTAGCTTAGCATTTTCATAAATCGTGTCATGTAATTTGTTTTGCAAAGAGTCAATTATCATTTTGGTTTGAGCCCGTGTCACATTTATAGAGTCAAACAGGTTCTTGTACGCGGTCTTAAGATGAGCATTTTCCTTTTCATAATTCCGGACCTGAAACTCTAATTCTACGTTCTCATATTCAAGTTTCTGAGTCAAATGATCAAGGTTATTTGATACACATGAAGTATAATTACTTTTACCCTTGTGATCTCCCAACTAAGCTTGCAACCGTTTGATCTTTTGTTGCATGTCTGTAAGCTTTATCGTACGAAATTTTGTCATATTTGCACTCTTCATATTTCTTGTACCAATCATTCCAAAGTTTAGCATATTCATTCTCCTTTTTAATGATACAATTTTCAAATTGTTCTTTCATACGTTCAAACTCAGTTTGGAGATTTGATGTATCTACAACAGAATTATTTTGCACAATAGACATAATATCCTGACTGACAACTGCTCTCAAGAGACGCTCAATTTCAAATTCCAATGCCTTGTGCTTAGCAAGAGATTCATAAGCTTCATTTATAAGAGATTGAAAGACTCGAACAAATTTGGCTGCTTCTTTCAAAAATTGTATTTCAAAATTTTGCACTCTAGCATCAACTTGGTTAACGATAGAGAAAATTTCATCTTTTACAAGTTTGTGAATCTCTTGGTGAATAGAGGACGACCAATTGTGTATATATAAAGTCATTTTTTGTTTAACAACACGTTGAAGAGTCACAATGGTGCCTTTTACCTCATTTAGGAATTTTCGTGCAACACTTGGTGTAGTATCATTCGAAAACTCTTCATTTGGTATTGAAATTAATTTAGAAATATTAGCCGTTTTGAAAGTATTTGAAAGATACAAAGTGACTTGGCCGTTTGACAAACAAAAACCCCCAAAAGATAATTAATCTTTGCATAATTTGCTGGTTTTATTTCTTTGTTTAATAGTTTCATTTTTAAGCGACTCTCTTGAGCAAGTTCGAGAGTCTCCTCCGAATCATACACAGTCGGAGGATCATGCTTTTCTAAAAGAACTTTACCATTATACAAACTCTGTTGTTTCTGCTGAGCTTGCTTGAGATAAAACGGATTTTGATAACCCAAAGCCATTTTTTGTTCGGTGTGGTAAAATGAGTCTGGCTTAGGTGAAAGCATGCGCATCGTTTGAATCGATTGACCCGTTTTAACCAAAATATTATCTAATTCCTTTATCTTATTCTCAAGTTGAATCTGTTTATCAAGAAGCTCGTCTTCGCGTATTTTGAAATCAGACTTCAACCTTTTCTTTTCTTCTTGAAGAGAAGAAACGGTTGACTTTTCGATAGAAAGCTGTTTATTTAAGTTTGAAATTTCCTCATTCAAAGCCGTTATTTGTTTACCTGAACTTAAGTGAAGTGTATTTATCTTTTTAGTAAGACACTGCTCTTGATAAATAGCCTGTTGATAACACCTTTTAAGTTTTTCATATTTTTCTTGACTAATTTCAAAACACTTTTCTTGATTTTTATATCTAGCAAGCTTAGTGGTCAAATTAGCATTAGTTTCTCTCAACTTGCGATTGACCGAGTTGACTTTCTCTACTCCAGTTGCTAAATTATTATATAATGAATCATATAAAATATGTGTTTCCTCAACATTTGCAGAATGTTATTCTACTGTTCCCCCACCTTGTTCCACACTAGAAACCACAGAAGTAACATTACTATCATTCTATAGTACTTGGTGTGGTTCAGGAATGGGCTCAAATAGCTTTGTATACTGTTCCTCTTGAGTAAACATATTAAATATCTCATTATCATAGCAATTATCATGAAGTTGTACCTTAGCTGACTCGTCTGAGTCATAGACAGGAGCTTTGTCACTCTGAGTGTGTGATGTCGATGCTTGTTGCAAATTAGCCATCAAAATGCAGTTTGCATTGACTTCCTCAATCTCATCAAGATCCGCTACAGCAACCATCAAATCAAACTCTTCAGCTTGTAGTTGGATTCTTGCTTCTTCCTTTTGATCAATCTGCAACTAAGTCTGAAGATAAGCAGCATCCCTTCTCCTTGGCCTGACTGTGCAATTCCTAGCAAGATGACCTAATCCTCTGCAGTTGTAACACCTTATCTGATTACCATTATTCCCATTTGCATTACCCTCAGCTCGTGCTGCTACAACATTACCATTCCCATTCTGATTAGCTATACCCGGAACAACAATTACGCCATTTTGATTTCCAACATTCTGAACACCCGGATTCTGAACCGCATTCTGAACAACCTAATTCCCTACATTCTGCCCAGCATACTATCTAAACTGATTCCCCCCATTTCCTCTAACCATCCGCATTTGATTATCTTAACCCAAATTCCTACCCGGCTAAGCAATTTGCCTATTTCGAGGGTTGGATGAAATTCTCTGGTTGTTGTTGGTTGGTGTAGAGTAGTTTAGTTTGAATGCCTTGGCCATTAGAACAAGTGTCATGTTCATTGCAGTTGTAAGGTCTGTAATGTCTTTGGGATTTGGCATAGGTTGTTGCATGTAGTTCTGGTTGAATAATGGTTGTGGGTTATAGTTGTTGTTGGGTAGTGGTTTTTGTATGAAGGTACTTGATGATGGTAGATCTGGGTGAAACACTGGATAATTAAAAGGATTATTAGAATTTGCCATGAGTGCTAAAGGATCTTGTGTTTTTACAAGTCGTTCAGCTCTTAGTTCATCTACCTCCTTTTGAGTGTACTTTACGAAATCATACAGCTGGGTGTAATCTGCTGTATGCAAGTCCTTTGTTTGATGAACAATGGTAACATGTCGACTCCATTCTAGTTGTAAGTTGTTTAGGAACTTGAGATTACTGACAATATTTTCTGGAAAGTGTTTGTTTCTCTTGAAGTCATTCATCAACTTTAAGAAACAATGATAGTAAGACTCAATCGATTCCCCATCAGTGGAAGTAAACCTTTCACATTCATTAAACAACTTAGCCTTCTTCTCTTGAATTCCAATGTCAAAACCTTTCATCATTTGTTGAACGCGTAACCAGATTTCCTGAGTAGTTTTACAACTATCAACAGCAGCATAGATGTCTTCGGGAAGGCCGAGAAGAATGGTCTAAATTGCTTGATCATCAGCTTCCATCTGTTTAATTTCTGCTTCCGTGAGTTCATCGTCAGTTTGTTCATAAAACGTTTCAGGAACAGGAACTGTACGGGCTGCATCACCTGGTTCAGGAATCATTCGTCTGACATATGGACCATTTATAATGGAATTGTAGATTAACTTTCCATTAGGTCTGCTCTTAGCATAACGAAGAAGACGAGACGACCATGGAACATATTTCTCTTTGTTAAGCATAGGAGGACGGTTTTCAGAACCGGCTGCATAAATATCTTGTTGAGTTAACATTGCAAAAGTGATGTGAAATGATAAGGTAGGATCGTTTTAGTGATTATGATTTGCTTGATTAAAGTTAAAGTGATTAAGTCCTTGGGATAACACGGGATTTTACAAATCTATAACTAAAACCAAAAAAGAATAAATTACGGGATTTTACAAAGTCAAGAAGAAACCGTGAGATGGTGATAGTTTGTTGTTAAGTTAAATGTCTTTGAAGTCCTTTTGTAGATTTAGGTTGATGGTATGCTAAGGTAATATTAATTGTCTTTTAGTGTCCAAGTCCAAAATGTCCACAATTAGTTCACCAAAAATAGGTTCTGTACCGAAATTGAAATCACCAAATTTGGTGTTATAGAAAAAGAATTTCGGTAGTGGCGAGTTATGAACAAACCGCTGACACGAGTATAGGCAAACCGCTGGCTAGAATTTTGCCAAACCGCCACCTAAAAATTATCAAACCGCTGGCTAAATCTGTTATCAAACCGCTGCCAAATTAAGTATAGCAAACCGCTGGCTTAAAGTAACCAAACCGCTACCAATGAAGAGGGACAAACCGCTGGCAAGAGTTTAATGGGAAACCGCTGCGAATTTAAACATTATCAAACTGCTACCTAACACAGTATAGCAAACCGCTGCCTTTTTAATTACTCGGTAAACCGCTGGATGTTCTGTCACCATAAACCGCTAGCTTGAAATTGATCAAACCGCTACCAAGGGTGAATTTGGACAAAGTTTCGTTTCAATTGGACCAAGAAATATCAAACCTCTAGCAACCTATGTAAACCGCTACCTAACTTGAGTAGCAAACCGCTACCAAAGTTATTAACCAAATCGCTAGGTAATAAGTTAAAAAGAAGTACACTTAGGACCACAATAGCAAACCTCTACTTGTACTACCGTGTTGTTTGTTTGCTGAATTCGACTAGAAAACAAAAGAAGCTAGTACATTCGAATGACCAAACCGCCACTTAGATTTTCTAACTAGTAGAATAAGCAAAAAGGCTACGAATTAAGCTAGAAACCAACTAAATAAGCTACTAAGCAACTCGAATAGGCTATAAACTTTAAAACTAAGAAGCTACAAGATAGATTATCAAGGAAGTACAAGGCTATATCGAGTTAAGTGAGCAAAACCAAACCAAACCTCTATGATGAACATATAAATAAGCCGAACCTAATAAGCTAAAACAGCCAAGCTTAAAGCTTATTTAAACCACGAAATGAAAAAACAAAGTAGCTATAAGATAGATAAACTAGAGAGAGCAAGATTTGTCAATCCAATAACCACAAACCAAAGTAGGTCGTGGGCATAAAAGAGAAAGGAAAAAAAACAAGGACGAAATTAGCTTAAGAAATAAGCAAGAATGAGCAAATCACAAACACTAGGTAACCTGGCTCTGATACCACATGTTAGCTTATCAAATCACACAAGAACACATGAAATTGCTTAAGGTTCTAGAGAGAGAGATGAGTTTAGAGAGAGAAATAACAAAAAGAAATGGCTACACATTAATGAAAGGAAAAATGAGCAACACCCTCTCCACACTTTATATAGTTGTGTACATGGGCCGACCTTGGGTTTAAGTGGGCTTCCAAGGCCGGGCTTGATATATAATAGGATTTAAAGCCCGTAACTAGGCCCAATTAGCGTATAGAATTCCCGGGAACATTTACTAGACTAATACAAGGTTCGGGAGTCTTAATGACTATCACTTCACATAAAACTAGGTCTAACAATGATCAAAAGTAAAAATTCATTTTACATGTTAATATGTTTCCTAGATGGTGATTCACTATATAAACATCATATGCACATAAAATCATAAATGTAAAGAGTATAGAGTTTTTAGATGACCTTAGGATGAAGTATGATGAAGAGTAACAAGATCTAAACCCTAGTTTAGAATTAAAACCCAAACTTCCAAGTCTAGAAAACCCTAACTTCCAAGAAAACCATAATCTTGAACCTTTCTTGATTAACCCTTTTAAACACTAAACCAAGCCTTTAATACACCTTAGGATACCTTAGATATGATGTTAGATCACTTGAATACTTGGTAAATAAAATTGTGTTGGTAGAAATATTACGATATTTAATCTATACATTCTCTTCATGTTTTGATAATGACAAACATGTAACTTATAACACATAACGTAAAGTGCTTAAGTTACTCGTAATCACAAATCATCAATTCATACGTCAACATCTTTCGACGTCTCATGTTTTCTTCAACAACAAATTTAAGTTCGCACCCGACGTAAATCACTAAAGGTATGAACAAACAAACTTTAATTTGTTGAATGATCAAAGAAATTTTTTATATTTCCAAACCTTATATTTTCTTATAAAATGGGACAAACATTTTTAAAAACATATACAAAACATTTTTGTATTTATAAGAAATGTTTTATTCAAAATAAATATTTTGAATTCAAATTTTCCACCTAGAAACGGCTAGAAAGTTCCAGAAAAACCTTCCCCACAAAAGGACAAAAAATGGAGCGTCTGAAAAATGGGCGGCCCCCTTAATTAATTAAGGGGGCCGGCCATAATTAAGGGGGCCGGCCATGTATAATTAAGGGGACCGCCCAAATAAAAAATTAATATTTTTGCCTATAAATAGTGGACTGTTTCCACAGATTTTCTCACCTCTTTGCACAAAGTTTTCTCAGATCTAAAACCTCCTTTCAAACCCTTTCCTTTGATCACTTAACTTATTATAAGTTTGTTTAAAATGTGATCCAATCATCCATCCATTGAAGTGCAAGAGAAGAACTTTCGTTATCATTAAGATACGAAGTTATGTAGGCTAGTTAGGGCATTCGTGACATGTCTTACATTCACAATGCATAGATCGAGTCCATGTATTCCAAACTTGTATAATTGCTTGATCATGGTGATCATGGTGTGTTTTGTAGTTGGATCTCTGGTGATCCTTTCTAAGTAGTGTTAGATAGTTAGTACATAAGTAGTGGGTGAGGAGAAGTTGTTGAAGTCGTGAATGTGTGTGAGTTTGTGGAAAAGTTGTGAAGGTGTGAAGTTGTGAAGTGGTGAAGGTGTGAAGAAGTTGTGTAGTTGTGATCAAGGTGTGAAGCTAAGTTGTGTAGTGAACGATGGGAAGATAGTCGTGAAGTTGTGAATCGTGAAGTGTGTTTTCGATAAGATTGGTTCTAGCGTACGAGTAGAAACTCGAACATTTAGTTTAGTGTCGCAAATGATATATCAACGTTGTGTAACGGATTTTCTCTTCTCCGAGCCTTAAGGAAGCTTGTGACTAGTGAATCAACACTCGGTTGGGTAATCGGGGATGGAGTTTGGGCGAAGAGGTGCTCGTGACCGAACCCCTATAAATCATCGTGTCCCGCGTTTGCATTTTCCTTTCACTTATCTCTTACATTTATACTACTACGCATTTATCGACTTATAATTTATACTGCAATTGTGTGATTGTTGATTATATAAGTCTTAATTAGTGTCTTGAATAACTGTGAATATTGTGTGTTGGGTGTATTGTGTAAACGATGTATTAATATGTGTATATACCATGTCTGAACACTCAAACATATTGTATCACTACGCTTGATCGGTACTTTGGATATCGAAACATTTAAGATTTTAAAGGAAACGTATTCACCCCCCTACGATTTCCACAATTGGTATCAGGAGTCACGTCGCTCTAATTTTCAAAACAAATGGTTTTAAAAATTGAGTACGATCTATGTATCAAATTACCCATTAAGGGGGATTAAATATGAAAAGTCTCTTGTTGATTAACTTGTATTAGTTTTGATCTTATATACACTAATGATACTAACTCGAGATAAAAATGATGTTTAAAATAAGTGTTATTGTTATCCCAAAAGCTTAATCCATTTCACAACAATAAGCTATACCAATAAGCAAAAACTAGAAAAGAGATAAGAGAAAAGTTGGAAGATTTATTAGAGAGAAACTAGAGATGGAAGATTACACACACACACAAATTATGCAAATGGTAACCAACACCCTCTCCATGTGTGGAGAGGGTTCTATTTATACCCTTGAGCCATGAGTGGCATGTGGGCTTTCTAACTTGGGCCGGGCTTGGCTTTTCTTGGGCTTTGAGCCCGAAACATGGACAATATTAGATTACAATCCAAGCCCATTTATCCCGACTAGCCTATTACTTAACAAGACTAATTATGACTAATAAGACCGATAACTATTTCTTGTTCGAACTTATATAAAAGTATGCTAGCGAATCTCCCCCAATGTTGAGGTCATCTTTCTTCACCTTCACCACCACCAGGACGTGAGAGGTGACTTTTGACAGTTATGTGTTGCTTGTTTTGGTCGTGCTTGTTGGGTAATGGCGTTGAAATCATTCATGCTTTGTGATCGTGATCCTTGAGCATTATCTGTTTCTTTTGATTCCGTTGAGATCGTTATCTTGCATCGTCCTCCCTTGACATGAATCATCATGATTGACATCCTTGATCAACTTGGTGCTCTTGAACCAACATGCCTCAGACGTGTTACATTCTTGATTGACATATTTGATTATAAGTCATCAAGCTCCCCAATTGATGAATTTTTTTATTTGACTTTGAGCTCTTTGATGGTGGGGAAGATTAGAATCAACTATCTTGACGTTGAATGATTGACTTTGAAAGCTTGAGTATGAGCATGTGGTTTATGAATCCGACTTCGCTGGAATGAGGCTGCAACACCGTCGTCTAAACCTGAAATAAGACAGTTAGCAATAAAAGATGAATATGGCTTTGTCATTCATCTTGACTTTGGTTGCATTAACCTCCGGTTTCTCGTTTTATTAGTAAAATATTATACTTGATAAGTAGATTCCATGAGCTCCTTTGACTTTCCAGCTCCAAACGTAGAGAGCTTCTAACACAGATATATTAGATTCACCATGCTTGCTAGTGCTCATACGAAACGTCCTGCAAAGCAGACAACACGTAAATGAATCTGATAGTACTATCTTTCTGATTAAGTCGTCAATCATTTACTGGACCCATCACTGTGATATCCATGATCACAACTCGATTCATAGAAATCTTGCAAGTCACCTACCATGAGCTGTTTGATGATGCTCAAGCAGGATTTCCATCTTCATTCTGTGAATACTTAAGTATCACTCGGATTTCTGGCCAGATCTCAAGGATATTGCGTAGACCTCTCTTTGTTGACAACTTGTAAACGGTTGGTTTCAAACAAGTGTATTTGACATTAGTCCTAAATGAGATTTATACTGGTTCTCTTCTGGCTCCATAACTCTTTTTGCACTTTGGGTTTAGTAATCGAGGACTGACAACTGCCACCTAGTCAATATAACAACTCGAGTGAATGTTCAATAGATAACGTGGTATCTCCGATGAGAATCGACAATTTCTTTTGAAGAAACCCGAATGGCTGGAAGGGTGTGCAGTGCAGACTGGGTCATTATGTTCGTCTTCAATATCAACAACCATCTTTGTGATTTTGATAGATTATGTATGACCCCGGTTTCTGCCTAAGGGTAAGGAGGGCTTCTTTCTTTTCATCCCTTTAGCCATACATTGCTTTTTCATTCTTCCAACCCTTCCAAATGCTTACCAAACGTCCAGTACTACCACCTTGTTGTTATTTGATCAGTGTTACTCATCGTATCCATTTTTTTCCCTTAGACACAACTCTCCAATCAGACCTAAGGCGTTATTTCCTAACTATGAGTGTCCCTTGGGTATCCCTCCGTTCTGTTGATCTAGGACTTTTACCTAACCTCACCACCGTATGACTCAGAATCGTCGTGAAATTAATAGTTTTGGTAATAGAGATCGAACTATAAAACCATTTCTGAACATGTATTTTTAAAACTCCCCCTACACAGGCTCAGAATTCGAAAATTGTTGACAAATGAAGAGAAGAGTTTGCACTAGAGTCTTAAAGATCACATTTGTCATATCATATTTTAATTATAAGTTTCTCCCCTATTTTAAATAATAAAACACATAGTATGAAATACCAATTGAATTAAAATTTACAGGAAAGTTCCATGGGAAGAAAAATTATACTACAGATTGCATGAATTCATTTTTCGATTGCTCCCCGTCCAACATAATATGTGGATACCAAATATTTATTAAAACTTACATTGAATGAAAAATTGATATGACAAACAAAATGTGTTGAAGACGGAGTGAGATCCTTAGTAACAAGTGTATATTAATAATTGATATTATAGGTTTGCCATATTTTTATTTCACAAAATTGTTTGGATACATTAAAATTGCATTTATGAGATGTTCCCAAATATTAAAAGGCTTTGTTTTAAAACGCCCCCCGCAGAATTGGATCACCATTAAAATGACAATTCCTACGAAAACAATTCTTTTTAAATTTTCGAGGAAGGGAGAGTTTGAACACACAATTTTAACAAATACAACGTTTTATGGAAAAATACCACAAATTATATGTAGACAATTTAGACATTGTAAGTGCTTTTGAAAAATTGTGTTCAACATTAAAAACATGATAGAAGACTATCTCTTCTATGTAAGTAAAGCGCCCTGAACGTACACTTTTCCTGTGTACAATTCGAGAAACCGAGTTTATCACTGAAATGTACATAATCATATGAGAAAAAAATTTGAATGACATGTTTGAAAGCATTTGAAAACTCTCGCTCGAACCTTCAATTACACGCCCGTGTCGATGTAATCACATTTCTAGTACGTAAATGTTCGATTTCAAGAAAAAAGAAAACATGTCGAAGAATATTCTTTTTGTGATTTTTGAAATTTGCGATGTTAAATTTATTTTTCTAGGTTTTTTATTTTTCTATTTTTCTTTTTGTGGGTTTGATATTTTTGTATTTTCTTTCAAAATTTTTATAAAAAAGAAAAAATAAAGAGAGAATAAAAAATATTTTCAAATTGATGTTTGATGGGATTAAGCAATTCAATTGCCAGAACCTCCAGGTCATCGGAGTCAAACATCTCATACGATGTCTGACATGATACTTAAACTATCTTCGATAAAGGCTTTAGTGAACAAGTCCCTAACTGGTATTCAGTTCCGACAAAGATAAATTGACAACAATACCCTTTTCAACCTGTTCCTTTATGAATGTGATATCTGACATCGAATGTGCTTGGTACAGAATGCTGACTGGATTGCACGAGATGCTATGGGGGACTGCCTTTGAGTCACAATACATACGTATTTTATCAAAGTGGAACATAATCTGTGAGCTGTGGTTCACCATCCTACAGAACTTTTGCGCACACGCAGATAAAGGACACAATACTCGCGTCTGACGAAGACATTGAGGCAGTCCTGCTTTTGGATGCCCAGCTGACTAACTTAACACCACCTAGAAAGGGTATGCCACCAGATGTCCCTCTTCCCACGTGAATCGAGACATCCGCATGATTGAATCGAAAAACATAGTTCAAAGTCCGGTGTTCCGTCGGAGACCAGAGTCCCATGTTAATGGAGTCTTTAAGGTACCGAAAGATCCGGTTAACCGCAGTGAATGTTTCCCAGTCGTTTTTGCTTGAACGAGCACAATAACATGGTTTGCATGTACAATATCGGTCCTACTGCTGTAGGGACAATGAGTGCGCTTCCGACCATACTACGATATTTTGTTTGTCGACCGAAGTACCACTCAAGACCAGCATCAAGGTGTTTTGTAGCCATTTAGCACCAATGCTATCACTTTGAGTCATACCATGCTTTTTTAAGTACTCTGAGCTAACTTAGCTTTTTATAAAGAAACCTCGAGGGATTGGGGATCAATGTCTAAAAAAGAATGTCAGCTCCCCCAGCATAGACAGATTCAAACACAGTAGGCATTAAGTTTTCCAAATCGTTTTTGAAAGTGTTTGGGTGTCGTAGAACCAAAAATTATGTCATCAAGGTAAATTTCACAAGCAGTATTCTTCCCATGTGTGGTAGAACTGAGTTGGATCCAATAGAACCTTTTGAGAATCCTTCATACCAGGAAGTTGGAGTTCGATCATACACTCTCTTGTGTTTGTTTGAGACCATATAAAGCTTTCCTTGAGACGGGAAAATTTGGCAGATGATATGGTCAACAAATCCACTGGTGTTAACGTATCACTTCGGCCTTCAGAGGTCCGTAAAAGAAATGCTGTTTTTTAACGTCCATTTGGTACCACTGTGAATGATATTGTGTGCAACATACGCAATGAACAATCGGACACTTCCAACGAGCAACCTGGTGCATTATGACTGCTTCGAAATCAATTCCTTCATTGAGCATATCCCTTAGCCACAAACGAGCTTGTGTGAATGACAGGATTTTTCCACATCTACGTTTGTTTTTCCAGATGCCACTTTAAATTAATGACAGTTTTGCAAAGTGGTCTGTCGACTAATTCCCCATACATCTATCGATCAAACTGATAAAGTTGCTTCATGCATTGATTCAATCCCTGCAGAATCAGCCATGGCTTCTTTGATTTTCTTGGTTCAGGTTTCGACCACTGATGCGAACATCATAATCCTCGCCATCTGTTTCGAGCTACATCTTGTATTCTAAATATTGAGAAGGATTCCAATGACTTGTTCTAAAGGAGGATCTTTTTGTCCAACGTTGTGCAAAGGATGGTGTTGATAGAAAGTATGCATGTTTGACGTGTCAACTGACGAAGACGATGTCGCCCTGTTGTTCGTGTACCGTGTACTGAAGATGTTGATAAGTCATCGTCGTCAAAGTGTGCATTTTCTGTAGTTGGTTTCCGGCTGGAATAAGTTCTCAGGTGCACTTGACACTTGGCATTGAATTGGATTGATGTTTAATGAATGTTCAATGGAGGTAAGAGCGCAACATCGGTTATTGTAGAAGTGTAGTTGTGTTATGTTGTTGACGTTTATCGGGAAAGCACAGCACGTACAGCAAGACTTTGACACAACAGAGAGGCCATTGAGTAATTCACTGAACATCAGACTATAAAGCAATTCCAGCTCATTTGACGTTGTTACGGGTGTCAGCACTTGAGGAACATTGCTGACGTTGTGTACCGACTTAAACTGCCTTGTTCAAGTACCGTTGTTATCATTGTGGAACGGGCAACTCTGTCGTGAATTCTGACGCCAGCTAAGGCAAGTCGTCCAAGTTAACATGAATGTTTCAACTATCATTCTTGTTCTCTTGTGAAATACCCGTAAGCCTGTGACTTGATAGAAATACCCAACAAAAATACACGCATCCACCTTTTGTCGTCAGTTTTATCAAGATTTTCACCATCTCTGACGATGTAGCAAAGAGAACCAAAGATGTGAAAAGAACTTAACTGACGGTTTTCGGCATATTGATGATATGGTAAGGTGTTTTCTCATGTCGAGGAATTACAAGTGAACGGTTTTGAGTAAAACATGTTGTTGCAATTGCTTCACCCAAAGAACAAGGAACTTTAGCGGCGCTTAGCATTGTTCGAGCAGCCTCACAAAGTACGTTCCGTCTTTCGACAACCGATTTGTTCAGGTGTTCGAGTCAGTTGACGTTTCGTGTCTTATTCCCTCTTTTGTAAAGTATGCATGAAGAGTTTAGTAAGAAAATCCCGTGCCTGTTGTCCAGTAGTGCACTGTTGTACTTGAGCAGGAATCTCTTTGAGAAGTGTTAGGAAAGCATTGAAATCTTAGTTGTTTTCATCTTTGGACCTCAGAAGAGTCCTAAGTATATCGGAGTAGTCATCAACAATACGAAACATACTTCGTTCCCTTAATGCTTTGACCCCATTGGACCACAGAAGTCCATGGGGTAAAGTTGATACCGTCTTTTTGAGCTCGGGTAGTCTTAGTGTGGAAAACTTTCTTTTTGCTTTCCCCAGCTCACTAGAAGAACACGATGAGCTTTGACGAATTTCAGCTTTGGAAGCCATTCACTATAGTATTCTTTAAAAACAAGTGGATGGGTCGAAATTAAATGAATAACGACGAGTCCATAAACCATGCTTGAGACGATGTTGCTTAGCCATTAGCAAATATATCACTGGGAGTTGTTGATGCTTGCAGAGAAATGGAATACAAAGCTGTGCCACGAGAACCTGGTGAGAAATCATTTCCCTTCAAATCCACGGATATAGAACCTGTAGACTTCCGAAAACATCTTCTAATTCCGCATCACAGAATGACCAACAGGAGAATAAATGAGTTCAGCACCGTCGACGTAATAGCCCTTTGATAAGTAAGCATGCCTTGACCAGATCTCCATAGCCAAGAATTGGTGCAATGTGATCCATTTCCTAACTGACTTCCCAGAAAATACTCCTCAAAATTAGTTAGAAAGTTTGAGTTTCCGGTCATGTTTATAGCCCACCCAGAGTCGACGATATATAGAATGAATCCGACAGCTGCAAAAGAATTAGATGACAATGATATTGGACAAAGTGGAAACACCGAGACTTAGGGCCAAAATATTAGCAGATCTAGCTGCAGTACCTAGAGGCATACTAATGTTTGGTTTGAACATTTCCTTTATGAGACTTAGGTTTCCAAGTAACCCGTGTGGATAGACTTAGGATAACCACCACTGCATGTCCTTACTAACTTGCTCCATATATACTTCCTAGTTATAGTTTCTGGATTTCTTGACATAGGAGTTCTAAATGCAACGGTTTTTCGTACTGGATGTGGCAACAATTGGTTTCACTTTTTGCTTGGGGTTTCTAGTACTAAAAGGCACAGCCGTGGTTTTTTCTAGTCAGAATTCTCGCCATTGATATAATGTAGAACACCACAAATCATGAGTTTCATTCAGCACACATTTGCCACAAGTTGCACAGACAAAGTTAACATGCGAGGTCCTTGAGCATTCAAACTGTCATTACACGCAGTTACAATTATTAGAAAACTTAATATTCCTACGGTGGCCTTCTACTTCTTGCTCTTCCCTTGACTATTGTTAACATACTATATCTGTCCAGATAATTGCTCTTAAGCTTGTGGTCTGCTAAAACATATGGAATTACCCTGTAAGAAAGACACGCGTTTGTTAGGTTCCTAAATGTCATGAGGCAACCGTGTGTTCTGTTTGAGATCTTTGTTGCACTTTATACATTCCTGGTGCAATCACCATTGGGTTCTTGACAATTGGCAACATAATTTGTAGGCAAAAGTGTGCTTGACGGGGTTTTTGAAAAATCAGTTGACACATTTGTATGGTAACTGGCTTGACTTTGAAAAATCTTTCTTTGCAAAAGAAAAGCGGAAGAAATAGCTGTTTAACTATAATGGATTGTCTTGTGACTTTTTAAAGCATTCGGTTGTCGAAATAACCGATGGTAATTTTCAACTTAGTTTTTCTAACAGATTTCCTTTCATCTTTCTAGAAGTTTTTTCTTCAACTCACTTATCACAATTCCTTGGTCTTGTACTGGAGCTTTCTAGTCTTGAAATTTCAAAATACTGTTCACGTTCTTTCAGAAATACGTTTGACTTATGTTCTTTGAAGTTGGTCATTTTTTATCTTTTCTTAACTGTTGTAAATCAAGTTTCAAGAAATGCAGGTTTGCTGAATGCTTCAAAAACTTTTGCCAGTGTTCTACTTTTTGAAAGCGCTTTTTCAAGACGTTCACGATTTTTCCCAAGGGTTCTGCGTAATCACATTGCAAATCAGTGAATTCATCTAAATCATGTATATACCAAATTGCATTCTGTGAGCACAGAGGAATTGTCCCGTGAAAGTCGGGCGATTTCATTCAAAACTGGGGTTTTTTGATTACCAGTTGAGATTTGAGAGTGTCCTACTCATGTTAAAAGAATTAAAGTAATCTCAAATCAACAACCATTTCCTCGTACAAACACAAGTAAAATTTGTTCGAATCCGCATTGATTTGCTGATTTGGGGCCCAAAATTTCCCTTCAATTGTGTTTTGAATGAAGATCGATGTACCAAAAATATGTTCTTTTGCAATTGTTTGATTTGCAATGTTTCCACTCCGCTAAAATCGTGGCAACACTCTTTTAATCTTGAAAAGTTCTTTAGAGCGTTTACACTTTTGATCCAACGATGGGAATTCATCCATTCGTTTTTCTAACAAAGTTGTTGTTTACAAAAGACTCTTTGGAAAATGCCTATTAGAAAATGTATGACTCATCTTGACGTGTTTGGAAAAAGTGTTGGTCCAGGGCACGTTTTCGTTGTGAACAACAAATCATAAGGCATATTCAACGGATCATAATCATACGTCTGATTAAATCGGTTTTAAATTTTGATCGACGTTCTTGTTCAAGACGAATCGTTTCGTCAGAATCAGGCGAACAAACGCAATATGATCAGTGTAGCAACCGATATCATACAACGAGGATGCGCTCTTTGAGCTTTCAGTGAGGAACTCAGGTTTTGCAACAACTCTTTTAACAATTACGATTATGCTATTCATTGTTTGAACCGATTGGCCGGTTGTAATATACAAATATCTCAAAACCTTGACTTTTGTTTTCTAAAGCCATGCCTTTATCAAGTTCCTTGTCTTCACGAGTTGTTAAAGCCAAAATCTGAGCCTCTTTTGGCGTGTGACCATAAGGAGATTGTTTTCATGATGTGCACAAATCTCCTTTTTCATATCCCGCAATCGTTTGATTTAAATCATTTATTTGTTTTGAAGTAATAGGCATAAAGAAGATTTTTTAAAACATTTTGTATGACATTAAATCCCCTTTAGCTTTGCCAATCATTTCCACCTTTGACAGCATATATTCACATCATTAACATATCAGTCGCTAACTTCTTAAGTACCTTTAAAATCAACTGATTAGTCTTGAACATTCATTGTTTGCTTCTATGAAATGTTATTTGATGATTCTAAACTTTTTATTCTTAGTTTTGAAATCCTCCATTCACCTTTCCTTTTATCTACTAACTCCTTGTTTGGATGATTCTAAAAATTTATTTGGTTTTCTGCATCAATTCCCACATTTTATATATAAATATAAATAAATATATAAATATATATAACAAATAGGATAATATCAATGATAGTAGTATAGTAAACCGGAAGTATCGGTTTCTCACTTCGTTATCCACAAAGTTTAAAACCGGACCCGGGTCGTTCTTCCCTGACGAGGCGTGAATGGAAAATCGAGAGTCGGTTTGAATATCAATGCTTGAATGGAAAAGATATGGGGTTGAGTTTCTAAAACTACTAATAATATGCAAAAACGAATAAAAGAAAACCCTAAACAAAAGCAATTTAAGAAAAACGCGAAAACGGGAATTTAAACCTAAAACTACGGGAAAGCATAAAAAGGCAAATGATTATCTTAAAATTCTACGGGAAGCATAAATAAGGCATAAGAATGAAATCCTAAGTCTACGGGAGCATAAAATTAAGGCAATTAGGCTTAAATCACAAAAACGAGAACGGAAATTAAAAACGAACGCGACTAAAAACCTAAAATATGAAAAATTAATCCTAAAGTGAATTTTTTTACTTTTCCTAATATTAATTGACTAAAAAGTAAGAATAAAGAAAACTAGAACGAAAACGGAGTTAAATTAAGTTCAAAAACGCGAAAACGAGAATCGGGCCCGAAACCCGTTCTTTAAAAATTAAAATTTTGCAAAAATGACCCTACAAAAGTTTTTCTATTTTTCCTAAGTGCAAAATGATAAAATAAAATTTTCTAAAAAAAGAAAATTATTTTTTTGATTTTTATTTAATTTATTATAATTAAAAAACAGTTTAAAGGAAAATAAATGATAAAAAATATTAAATGATTATAAAAAATTCTGAAAAATTTAGAGAAAATCAATTAAACTATAAAGATCCTAAGAAAAATTTGAAATTGAAAATTTAGCTTAAAAATAAGCTGTTATTAAGCAATTAAGGGGCTGATGGCTTAAGGGCTGTTTTGGGCTTATATATTTAATAAAACAAACTCATACCGGATGAGCTATTGTAGCACAGCGGTATGAGTTTGTGTGTGTGGGGGCTTTGAAAAGGGGGAGGTCCAGGGTTCGAATCCTGGCCTCTTCCTTTTTAATAAAACTTTTTTTTAAACTTATAAATGACACGAAAATAAGCAAATTTAAAAAAATATAACTTTTTACAAACACCCAAATAAGCTGGTAAAATAAACACAAAGAGGGGCAGAACACATTTTTTCACTAAGGACTGCTAAGCTAAACTGTTAGGGCTGATATGGACATAATAAGCTAAGATATAAAAGAAATAAGCAAATCAGGTTCCTAGCTACACTAAATAAGCAGAAAAGAGCAAAAATAAGCACAAGGAATAAGACTAATAAGAAGAAAAATAAGCAAATGGAAGGGCAGACTAGCTATATTAACTAAGTCCTAAAAGGCTTAACCTGCTAGGGAGCTTAAGGGAAAAATAAGCTAAGGAAAGGGAAAACTAAGCATGGATCCTAAGGTCCTACACCTAATAAGCTAAAGGCATGAAAATAAGCTAAGGAAATAAGGCTATTAAGCACAAAAAATCAAAATAAGCTAAGGGGCCTAAGGGTGCATACACAACAGTCCTAAGGGCTCACTTTGGGCTTAAATTTTAAGCTGCTAAAGGGCTTCTTAAGGCTTAAGGTTGCCAAGGCTTAAAGCTCAGCTTATGAGCTTCCTAAAAATGCAAAATAAAACTAGGGGTTAAGACTAAAATAAGCTAATAAAAGGCTGAGAAACAAGCAGATTGCACCAGGGGAGTTTTGGCTAGTAAAAAGGACTAAAAGCTAGCTTATGAATAAGCCATTAAATAAGCTCCTAAAAGTTAACCAACCCCAAACAGATTTAGAATGGCTTCTAATGAGCTTATGCTCAAAATTTGGAAAGCTACAAACCATTTTTAAGGTCTGATTTTTAAAAGTGAAAAGGGGTCTTTTGAAAACAAATAAGGTGACTTAACAAAGTTTTGACCCAACACAAGGAAAACTAAATGACTATTACTAATACAATAAGACACCTAAGAAGACCCTAAAACAAGTTAAAAAGAAAGAGATTTGAAAGCTTAACTTAATAAGCAACCTATAAGCTGTTTTGGTATCACAGCTTAAGACTCTATTAGACAACACTTAAAAACAGCTTTTTTAAACTTAAAAAAATTGAAAAACAAGATTAAAACTGACCAATATTGCTTGTTGAATTTGACTTAATGACCCATTTGGTTTTAAAAACACTTTTTACCCGTTTTTAAACCTTAACCCAAACACCCCTTAAGACAGATTCCAACCATTTTTTTAACTTATAAAAATAAGATTTAAGCTTTAAAGTAGTGTAAACAGGTTAAGCTAAGAACTCATAAACATAAGAAAACAAGTTTTATCAAGATTTAAACATCAAATTACACAAGAACAATAGAACAGTAGCCAAAAGATTTTTAGCATAAACTTTAAAATTTCATTAAACAACAGATGATTACAAAGTTTTTAAAGTAAAATTACAATATTGAAAAGACATTTAAACATTAAAAATAAAAAGCTAAACAAAAAAAACTAGCTACTGGTCTTCTTGTCTTCACTTCTATATATAAGCTGCTCAAATCCGTTTGGTTGTGTTTCTTATGTTTCTTTTGTGAGGAGAACCAAGAATGCATCTTGGTCCTTGGATTAGAGTAGAGCCCAAGCCATAAGATCTTAACCATTGATCTCTTTGTCGTTTTTGTTGAACCAATGAAGCATTAGAGGATTGCCAGCGTGTACTTTGGAATTTTGTGAGGTGGGATAAGGTTTTGGAGTGGAGTGGGTGCTTGTTGTCGTTTGTTGCAGTGGTCAGAACACACAAAACGTGTGTGTGAAATGGCGGGAAAATGGGGGGAGAAAAGATATACAGTACTTACTGCAGGTTTAAAGTTTGAGGGTTGCCACAAAAAGTCCCTCAACTCTTACTTGTCCCTTGCAAACTTCGTCCTTGTGTTTGTCATCTTTGCCCCTTGTAGTTGAAAATGGTTTTCACCGTTAGTCCTTAAAGGACTAACGGTATGAGTACTAAGCACATAACGGGCGTTAAGTGGTTATATGGAATTAGTTTTGGGCCAGTTGATGATAGAGATACTAGCTCGAGATAAAAATGATGCTTAAAATAAGTGTTATATGTTCGGTATCAAATTCAGAAAGTTGTACACCTTTCCGCAAAGTCAGAAAACAATTTTTTACAAAAATCGTAATTCTGAGTATCAGGTGGGCGGCCCCCTTAATTCCTGGGCGGCCCCCTTAATTTTAAGGGGACCACCTGTCTGATTCGGCAGTTTTTCAGAAACTTTGAAAAATCATATAAAATCAACCGTAAGTCCGTAGAAGTCGTGCCACCCGCCATTTCGAAGAGAATTGAGTCTACTTTCATATAAAAATACTTCCAAGTATTTATTTCAAACTTAATTTAGTCAGAAAGGCAAAATACTACTTATTGTCCAAAACGTTGAGTCTCGTTTTAACGTAAAACTTGTATTTTGTCTTTTCCTTTCGAGTCGGACATTTCTAGTCGGTATATCTTTGAAAAATGGTGTAATTAACTTTTCAAAAATATTAAACTTGATTTTTGAAATGGGGAGGAAACTAATTTGTCTTCAAACAAAACCGAGCTAAGTATACATTGTTGTATCTAATACACAAAACTACGACAAGTACGTTTATGTGGTATGCTATGTGATTATGTGCACTTCTTTATATCTTAAGTTAGTAAAAATTATTAAATGATCGTTGCTATTTGTAATTAAGCTAATTGAATATCTAAGCACATGTGCCATGTACACTATTCGTTTGTAGCTAGTTTTTCGGATTATGAATAACTAGAACTTATGCTAGATTTCTTGCATTAAAATTGCAAAATTGTTCTTGCATTGCATATAGGCATAGATCACTTAACTTACAAATGTTACATAAACATCTTGTAAATCTTTTCGGGTATGGGAATATATTTAGGAATAAGAGTTCAATAACTTGTCAAGTATATTATTAAATGTATTAAAACTAGTCACCTAAATATTTCCAACGATTTAATCTATTTTCAACAACACGTTTAAATATTTTCAACAACTTGCTTGGTTTGACCTTGGGTTGGTCAAACAAAAGAAAAGATTGTATTAATACATCAATAACTAAGAAAAAGAGAATGCTTGTGCTTGCATGGTTTTAACATACACATAATTATATTTTTTTTAAACATATAGTATTTTACAAAAGATGTGTGTTGTATAAAAATGGTTAGAAAACTCATACTCATAAAATGTCAAAAACTATGTATATTATACATAACAACAAATAGTTTTTCGCACAAGTAAAATTTACAACTAATCTTGGGATTAATGGAACACACTATTTAAATATTTATCTATTTTCTTTTAAATGAGTGTTCGTGAGGGTCAAGAAAGATTTCAAGAATATATCAATTCATTATTCAAATTATGGTTGATATATTTATCGAATCTAATTGACAAGTTTTTGAGTATGGACAAGAAATCGGATTCTTATTTGTTTAGTTTCAAGATTATATCAAATTATAATAAAAGATATTGTCTTGCATCTACATACTCAATCACACTAGATTGGTATGAAAATAATTGCATCCGTTTGTAGATGAAAAGAATATGCATTGGATCATAACTCACACTTGTATTGATAATGCCATATTGAGTCTACTTGTCCAGTAGTTGTGTTCCAAATATTAGTCTAATATGTTTAATACATGCATGAAATACATAATGAAGTAGGATTGACAAATTGGATGTTTCGTCCGAAATATTCAAGAAATTTACATTGCAATGCAATTGCTAAATGTGTCATTTCCGAAAAACCAAACACGTTAAATATCACATGTGACAACTACACATGTAAGATGACTAAATATAAGACATCCATTAAATCAAGCAATATGTAATCGAAATTAATCAACCTATAGATCTTGAACAAAAGATTAAAACATCTTGCTTACGCTTATATTAGAATTCCACACATCTTGATTAGGATTATGCGAACCGGAATTAAAGTATGATTAGTTGAGTCATATTAGGTCCTCTATGAAAAGATAATACAAATTTTATCTTTGCTACACTTCATTAGGCAAATATAAGAATTCTATTTTGTCTAACATGAGAATGACTACTGGAGAATCTATTGCACTAGAAATTCAATTTGACCTAACGGTTGAATTGCTTCCAAGGTGAGTGAAGTTGGGTTCGGTGTATAACCCGTAAAAATGGTCGTGTTTAGCCTGAATTGAGCACCACTAGTGATAGTCTCATACTCATTCTCTAACTTGATTAAATGGCTCTTCCTAAATATGCCTAAGGATAGTATACATCGATAGAGTTTGTATATCATTAGGAGTGCACAATAAGCATTTAGAAATTAGGCCTTTTCTTAGTCAATCCAAACACAATGCAATTATATGTCTTCTTGATTATCTTGATGCTCAATGTTTAATTGCTTAGCTATTAAATACATGTCTATTATAAAGGAGTTCATCTTATTCTAGCAATCTAGATAGAATATCTCTTAGCTTATCTAAAATGAAACATGCTCCTAAATGCTAAATGCTAATATGTTTTGTATGCGTCATTTTACATGACTTACGTGTTAAATGTGCATTTACACTATATTGATTTGATGCATAACGAATTAGATATGCCTATCTCAATTAACGTTTAATGTCATATAGTTTTACACATTAATCTTATTGATTATTGTGTGGATGCATGCTTAGATAAACTCGCATACCTATATGTCTTATGCTTATAGGTATAGATTTCTTGACACTAGAATTTATACCCTTATTACATGCGAACCTTAGTATCACAATCCGATAGGTCATAATAGTCTCTAAATGGTCTTAAGTTTCTTAGAGTCTCCACTCACACATTCCCTTAATCATCATCTCGTTCTTTTCAAAATGATCTACTCTTTCGTCAAGGTAAGGTTAGATAAAAATCTAATACACCTCTAAGTAGGTTTGACAACTTAAATATTTCGTCCGAAATGTTTAAGTATTTTTAATTAGCGAAATGCAATTAAAATATCACTCATTGTTCATGTCAAATTCGTTTCACAAAAACCTTAATCATGCCTCTATTATAAAATAGATGGTTAATACCTTCCGTCCACCTTTTCCGCTACTACCTTTAAGATAACCTCATACCTCGTAGTATGATTGTTCTATGAACATTCACAATGCTCGAGAAGAGCTACATAACTTCGTGGATGAAGTTCGTTGTATGCTAACCATCATTTGTCTTGACATTGTCAAGCTCATCGCTTGCGTCTCTATTCTTCTTCATTTATTCTTTTTATTCCTCAATTTATGTCCGGATGAGCACGAATTTAATGGGAAGGGATAACACACTCGTTCACCTATAACTTCTACCATACACTCAAACCTCATAACCATAAAACCTCATAACTAGTTCTAGTGCATCCCAAACCACCAAAGTGAATTTCGTAATGAAAGGCATCTCACCCTCATATCCTGACAATCATAAGCATGTGTGCCTATGTTGTCAAAATGTCAAGTGAATTTCGTAATGAAATGCATCATATCCA
>BQNB010002111.1:555-66939 GCA_026074375.1 Tanacetum coccineum
AGAAAATAGCTTGAACTAATAAGAACCTAGGAAAAATAAGCTTGATTACACAGCTTATCGAATAAGCTGTGTAATAAGCTTAAACAGCTTATTGGCTTAAAAGGGGAAAACGTATACAAGTATTAAATTTTGTAAACCTATAACGAAAAAGACCCCAGGGCACGATGGTTAGAGGTGTGTGGTGTGAGGCGTTTATAAGGGTTGAGGATGTTGAGGTCGGGGGTTCGAGCCTTGCTCACCCCCGATTTCCATATTCCCCTTTTTTTATTTTTGAAAACTTATAAAAGCAAACTTGTAGACAAGCTAAAAACTAACACTTTTTATAAAAACACTTATATCTGAAAAGCCACTAATAAGCTAGAAATTGCTTAAAGACATGACAAAAACACTAAACTATGTTTTATTTCCCCCTTTTTCAATATTCCTTAAAAGCTACAATTAAAGTAAGCTAATGATTAAGTAAATAAGCTACTAACTACTTAAGTCTACCCTAATAAGCTGAAAATGACATAAATAAACACAAAATAGGCAAGCCATAAGCTAGAAATCAAATTAAGCTTTTTTGAAACTATAAACCAAACATGCCTTAAGCAGATTTTGAGCTTAAAATTGAGCTAGCAAATGAGAGATCAAGGAAACTTAGCTTGCACTTTTTTTAACTTTAAACTTTGAGCTACTAAGAAAAACTTTTTAAACAAAATTTTGACAACAGGAGCTTAATGAAAAAGCTGTTGAAAAACAGACAGAATACTCAGTTAACATGTAAATGACCAAAAACTTAAAACCTATAAATGCAGACCTTAAGAATAAATGCAACACTGATAAAACTCCTAAATAAACTCAAATAAGCAAACTAGATTAACTAAATCCTACTTTGAGTTTAAAATTCAACTAGAACTAACCGAATTTTCACAGATTCAATTGAGCAAATAAGGAAACTTATGAAAACTTGATTAAACCTAATCAAACTAATAAATCATTTACTTAAAACCTAAATATTAGATTTAAATTGAAGTTAAAGGATTAAAGGCTTCAAGCAGAACTAACTTGTAGTTAATACTGCTTGTCCCAAACACCCCCTTATTTCACTTAAAACCATTTTAAGCTTATAAATTTTGAATTTAATGATCAAATTTAAGATACCAGATATTAGACAAATTATAACAACCTCAACAAACAATTATCAATTAGCAAATAAGCCAGAAACAAAAAGCTACAAACTATGCTACTTATTTTTGGGTTTTTATAATTTTTAAGGCAAAATGAAGAAAGCTAAGATCTACTCTATATAACTTAAAAATAGATAATCAAAATCACTTAATAAGCAAAATGAAACAGATTTAAACACAAATAAGCACGATCATAAGCAGAATAAGCAACTATCAAGCTAGAAAATTAAGACAAAAAGAGTAAATTAGAACTTACAAATCCCTTAGCTAAACAAAGGCTTATAAAGGCTCAAATGAGTTGTCAACAAGCTAGTAAAGTCCTATAAGCTCTTCCAAATTAAGCTTATCATCCAAAAACCTCAGATCCATAAGCATAGGTATTTAACTGATTTTAGATGTTTAAGTAGATTAATAAATAAATTTAGCTCAATTCCAAGCGTATAGACTCAGAGAGCTTGTGAAGAGCTTGTGAGAAGCTTATCAAACAGTAACATGAGTAATTGAGAGATTTGAGAGCTCAATAGTAAAAACAAATTAAGATTAAGTAAAAGCTGATTTTATTAATAGGAGAACTGAATACAATAAGCTGAAAAAGAGAGTATAATAAGATGGAAATTGAAAAGGAACTTACATAAGCTACTTATTTAAAAAACTGAAAATTATAATTTTTAAGCTTAAAATTAAAAGGTAAAAAAAACTCCTTGTGTGTGTGAGTGTAAGGCTCTATTTATAGCTGAAGAATGAAGCTTCTAGGTCATAGCCATGCTTCTCAATCCTTGATCTTAGCCCTTGATTGCTTTCTTATCATTGGATACCCATTTTTACTCGTTGGATTAGATTTGATCACACGGATTGCCAACGTGGCATTCTGTGTGTCGGACCTTATGTGTTTCTTTTACACCCACTTTAATGCAAAATCCCAATCATAAGTGTGTTTCTTTCATGTCCCGCGCGTCACTTCATGTGGGGGATTGACCAATGAGAGCCCTTGTGTGACGTTTTCTTGTTCCACATCATTCCTTAGCACTTGAATTACTAAGCCATGTCCTCAATTGTGATTAACCCTTTGATTTGAATGAGGTAAATTGCGAGAACGATGATGAACAGTTAAAAACCATTCGCGCCTTTTTTAACTGTTGGGGCGAGGGTTTGACTTGGTATTGTAGGCTTTTGACTTGTGTTTATAAAAAAGAAAAGGAATTGGGCCGGGTAAATTGGGTAACTGGTTATGGTTTTGGGTTATAATAAGAGATAACGAGTGTTAAATCTTTATATATTAAAGAGTTAACACCGTTAGGGCTTAGGGACTATTTTTGCAATTTGGTTTGACTCTAGGGGCTGTTTTGAGAATTTTTAGGATTTTTGTCTTCATATGGTTGACTTTGGTTGACCAAGGGTTGACTTTGAAAGCATTCTCCCGGCTCTTGTACACTCTTTTCCGTTCCCGTGTCCGTGTTTGTCCGGTTTTGACCGTTTTCTTGTTATTTGTGTTATATCCGTACCTACACAATCACAAAGACAAAACAAACAATATACAAGCATTTTAAGAACAATTTTGTCTTTTATAGGTCATTTTTGATATAAAATGGATATGTATTTTCACACATATCAGCAATTTGTTGTGCTCTAAAAGCATTGATGTCTTGATGAGTCGACATTGCAAAAGTGATGTGAAATGATATGAAAGGATCTTTAGTGGGTAAAATGATTGTTGTTGTGGATTGAGATCAATTGACGTTCACGGGATTTTACAAATCTATGACTTAAACTATAAAAAGAATCGACTTTTATGGGATTTTACTAAATCAAGAAAAAACCGTGAAACAATGATTAATTGTGGTTAAAATTGTTGTTGAAATTGAAGAATTTAAGCTTTTGTTAACAATTGTTGATCTTAAAAGGACTAACGACGAAATCTAATTCACTTTGGTAGACAAACGGTTGAATTATATAAAATAAGGACTAACGGTGTAACCTTGTTTAAAGAATGAGGGTTAATGACCAAAGTAATGACGAATGGTGAATTAGTTTTAAATTCCAGGGGCTGATTTTGCCAATTTTGAATTTTGATTAATAAAGAAAACGTTTTCCCTCCTGACTTTCTTTTTCTTCGTTTAAATTAAATAGAAAATCAAACAAAAGTATTTTAGCTCTCGCGGAAAGGCACGGTAATCGTCGGTAAAAAATGAACACACCATGATGATCGTTGAAAGACCGCGATCGTAATGGTATAGATTAGAAGACCCGTTATTAACCGAAGCTCAAAACCGAAAAACCTGAAATTACATACAAGGAGCACGTTTAACCATTTTTTCTTATGTATAATTAGTTTGGTTGTTTTGGTGTTGTATAAATTGCCCTAGATGATAACGAATAGTTCACCTTACTAAAACCATATACTTCATCTTCAAACTCACAAACATATACTTCGCCTTCAAACGTACAAACGTATACTTCGCCTTCAAATGTGTATACTTCGCCTTCACAGAAACGTATAGTTCGCCTTCAAACGTACAAACGTTTACTTCGCCTTATTTTTTTTACGTATAAATCGCCCACGTTTGTTTTATAACTCGCCTGAACACAAACAAATGTATACTTCGCCTTACACTTAAACGTATACTTTGCCTGTTATGAGGTATTGTTCGCCAGACAAAAAAAAACGTACTATGTCCTTTTCTGGACCACAACGAGTAACAACCAAAACTTGTCCTTGTGCTTATCTTAACCGTGGACACAAAATAAGCCAACCACAATGATAAGCTCTAAAAGAAGCTAAAATAAGCTGTTAAGCCACAAATAAGCTTTGAAAATGTAGACTTTGACATGAAAATAAGCTTTAAGTCGAAAATTAGCTACGTAAAGCTATGACCCAAAAGCTACGACTATAAGCTTACAAATAAGTTTTTAAAAGAAAACAATGAATAAGCTGTGACCTAAAGCTCATAATAAGCTGCCACAAAAGAGATCAATTCATATCTTAGAAGCTAAAAGAGAAGCTTTAATAAGCTGTGTATTGAACTAAAAAAAAGACAAAAATTGTAGAAGAAAGTTACAAATGAGTTTGACTTAATATGAAAAAGAATAACCTTAAACGTATAAGTTCATTGATAAAAGCCCATTTCGTATGACACGACAGCCCAAAATAAATGAAATGATATATGAGATTCTGAAAATGGAATAGTAGGCACGATTTGAAGAACAAAAAAATGTTATCTACAAAATTTAAAAAACGTTATATGATAAGCCTAATATGAGTCGAAATAAGCTCACTACAACCACAAAATAATCACTAAATCTAACCTTGGCTCTTGATACCATATGTTAGAGATATCATTTCATCACCAAACACAAAAAATAAGAAAAGATTTTAGAGAGAGAAAGAACTAGAGAGAGAGAGACAAAGAGAAAAATAAAGATGGTTACTTGCACTATGAGAGAAAAATAAGAAGCAACACCCTCTCCACATTTGGAGAGGGCTTTATATAGTTACAAGAGATAAAACCCTACTTGGTTTGTTTGGGCTTTATGTTGGGCCGGACCTAATATAAATGGACTTAAGTCGACACCTAGGCCCAATTAGCTTAAATGAATTCCCGTAAACTACGTTTTACTTATACAAGGCTCGGGTTTGATAATGACCATCACTTCACTAAAAACACGGCTAACAATAACACACGCAAGCAGATAATCAGAAGATAGAAGAGATGTCAAGCCAATTGTTAGTCCCTAGGAATGTGATATAAAGTTTATCAATTTAGACTTAATCACATTACATGGTGTCATACCCCGTCATAGGCGGAAACACGGAAGTGCAACGAAATAATCAATCACAACACAAGATACAAAATAGAGAAATCTAAAATGCATAAATGAATAGTGTCATGATGACCATCAACCTCAATGAAACCTTGAGTGATGTCCCAGATCAAGAACACAACACATAGTAGCCAATTATTACAAACTTAAGCCCACGCAGGGGTCCCTAAAATCTTATCTCGATCCTCAAGAAAACCAAATCCAATGCGTACATCAAATGCAAGACTTTTCAAATAAGATTCCTACGGGATTTTCTAAAGTCTGCTACAAGCTTCATACTTTAACGATCATTAACATTACCTGAAAATGATACTCGAAAACGTCAACAATAGTGTTGGTGAGCTCGTAGGTTTTGACTCAAAAACCCAGTCGTTGTGCCAATATTTTCAATCAGTTGGACAATTGTGCTATATGACAGTGAATATATGCGAATCACCCATGACTTAGCATCCTCGCTAATCATGTACCCAGACCTAGCATCCCCGCTAGTTTGATCACCAGCGCGTACCAACGCTCTTCGGGTCGCAACCCCGATGACGTACCACGCCTAAGGCCTACCAGCTGGAGCTATTAGGGTGAAGAAATACACAGAAAGATCACACAATAAAGCATACCAATGCATGTCATTCACATAGTAGTCATAAGTACATATATTGTCCCAAAAATGAAATCAAGTTTGGCACAGTTAAAAAAATAGTTCAAAGCACATTTGAGTATTATTTCCCCCAAAGGAAAAACAGTAAAAAGTAGGGCTACAAGAACTCACATCAAGCAATAGTCTCCAATAGCAAACTTAATTCACAGGCATATGCAACGACGTCCGCACACGACCTAGTCCAGTTAATGTCCCATTTTAAGTCATTCGTTTCCAAACACTTTTTCCTGGTTTTGATGCATAGAGGTTAGATGCGTTGTACGATTATCTTAAACATTTTAGTGTTGTGATGGTTGACTACTTAACTCCAAAAATACCACATCAAAATCCATATCTTAGTACAATATACTTATACTTATACTATTTAGCAAAATAGATAAGTAATATAAGTAAATATTTATAATAAATAATTATAAATATACTTTGATAAGTCCATTGGTACACTTAGTTACCATAAATATATCGTTTATACTATACGAAATAGAACGTTTATGTTTACTAAAAATTTTGGAAAAATTTCAAGAAAAATTATATTTTTTGTCTTTTAGTGAAATTATTAAAATAATAAAATAATAAATTTTGTATTATACAAAAATTAAAAGTTACATTTTAAGTAAATATTATAAGTATAGACTTTTTATAAAATTTCGCATGCTAGTTACGTTTATATGATGTTTTCCAAGGTTATCCAACCTTATTTTTAAACAAATTTCCCATTTCGACACTTTACGAACCAATTTCCAAAAATCTCATTTCATTCAGTTTACAGGATCACTTTTCAAATTGATCTTCCATATAGTTTCACATAATACTTTTTAACTTCCCAAAACGCTGTCAATACTCCCAAATAACTAATTACGACTTTTTGGGCTTTAAGGCACAATAAGGTCTATTACAAATTTTATGTATCCAAAATTACGTTCTAAAGCCAAAAACATAGGCCAATAGTGTATATAAGCTCAAACCAATAAGTAAATAAGTAATTCGGACCACAACAAACCATTAATAAGCCATGGCTTATGGATTGCCTATTAGGTCATGTGAGCCCTTATGCTCAAAAATATGTATACTAGGCTTAAAAATAAGCTAATAAGCTACGTATCACACTTGTTTATAACCATAAGCTATAATATAAGTCCATAAAAATATGGCATACTAGGAAAATAACCAAGAATACCCTCCTTGTATTTTCATGAATTGTCGTGGGCCTATAAGCCCAAAATAAGCTTATTTGAACACAACCATAAGCCACAACAAGCTATATACAAAATAAGCTACATAGCAAATATATGTTTTTCAACCATCACGACCAAAATATCAAAACTAACAAAACTTATATTTTTCCTTTTTATTTTCGAATCCAAACGCACCCTATATTTTTTTTTTTTTTTTTTTACCTTTTTTTTTTCCCCCCCCCCCCCCCCCCCCCCCCCCCCCCCTTTTATAGTCTTTTTAAAACTTTTCGCTTTCGATTTTTAACGATCGGGCCGTACAACTAAAATCTATGCATCACTAGCAACCAAAAAGTACAAGTTAAAAATAAATTTGAAAAGACTTACAAAAATGGTGTCATAATAAATTTTGACGCGAACGGACAACCAAAACGTTGTTTAAATGATAACAGGACACTAGAATCAGCCAAAAAGTATCACCAATCTTTATGTTTTTTTATCAAAGTTTAAAAAAGAAAGTGAGAGTGTGTGTGTGTTATGGATCAGAAGAGTAGGAGAGCAAGAGAGGAGAGAAATAAGCTTTTGATTTTTGAAAACACATGCACTATGTGTGTTTTGGTAAGATACAAAAACTATATAAGCCAAATATGTACCAACCAGGACCAAGTAGCTAAAAATAACCCACCATGTCTCCTACTCTTTGTCTCTAGCCGACTAGGGGATCCTAGGGGCTCGGGGTTTTCATTTTCGTGTCGAAATCACTTAAAAGCTCGTAAAACTTGACCGTAAAATATCCCCCAAAGTTACTTAGAATTTTTATTCACTTTAAAAATGTTTTTCCAATAACTTAGAGTATTTACTCGACATATGTCTATATTAGATCTCCTAAAAACTCATTTGGACATTAACGGACGTGCCGGGACTCGTTTTTCGGCATTTCTCAAAAATTCACGGGTCAACCACCCGGAACTTACATAGCATATTAGTATCCTCCAATAAGGCTTATTATACACAATAAACCTTAAAACGCTTTATATCTCATGAATTCACCATCGTCTACACGGTATAATATTCTAAATAACTGACAAACGTCAAATAGTCGAAGGACTAAATTAGAATATTCAAAACACGAAAAGGGCAGGGGTTACATTCTACCCCCCTTAAAAGAATTTCATCCTTGAAATTCAACTACTTATCAGCACTAAACAGGTGCTGTGATTACTTAAGCATTATTGATTTTTCACGTTCCCACGTGAATTCAGGTCCATGTTTCAAATTCCACCGAACCTTGACGATGACAATTCTACTCCACTTCAACTTCTTAAACTCCCGCTCTATGATTTCCACTTCCTTTTCCACAAAGTTCAACTTATCATCAACTCGAATCTCATCTAAAGGCACTTGCAGTGTTGGGTCATCAGCCAAACACTTCTTAAGGTTCAACACGTGAAACGTGTCATGAATACCATTCAATTCCTCAAGAAACCTAAGTCTATAGGCGACCGGACCGATCCGCTTAGTGATCTTAAAGGGTCCGACAAACCTAGGTGCTAACTTTCCTTTCTTCCCAAAGCGTACCACACCTTTCAAAGGTGACACTTTGAGCAAGACATACTCTCCTACAGTAAACTCTAAGGGTTTTCTCCTTTTGTCAACATAACTCTTCTGACGATCACACGTAGCCTTAAGCCTATCATTAATCTGCGAGATCTTCTCAGTAGTCTCTTGCACTAACTCACATCCTATCAACTAACCTTCTCTAACCTCTGCCCACATAATCGGCGAACGACACTTTCTTCCATACAAAGGCTCAAACGACGCACATCTCACACTATAATGATAACTATTGTTATATGAAAACTTAACCAACGGAAGATGAACATCCCAACTTCCCTCAAAGTCCAGGACGTATGCCCTCAGCATGTCTTCCAAGGTTTGGATTGTACGCTCACTCTGACCGTCAGTCTAAGGGTGGTAAGCCGTACTCATATCTAAACGGGTTCTTAATGCATCTTGCATTGACTTCCAAAACCTCCATGTGAAACGACTATCACAATCAGATATGATCAAGATTGGCACACCATGTCTAGAAAATATCTCATTCAAGTATAACCTAGCCAATCTATCCATCTTATAATCCTCACGCATAGGTAGAAATTGAGCATACTTAGTCAATCGGACCACAATGACCCAGATTGTGTCATGCCCACTACTAGTACTTGGTAACTTAGTCACAAAATCCATGGCTATTCTCTTCTATTTCCACTCAAGAATCTCAGGTTGCTGCAGCAAGCCAGACGACCTTTGATGCTCAGCCTTAACCTTCAAACAAATCAAACACCTACTAACATAAACAGCTATATCCTTCTTCATTCCCCCGGCCACCAATACCTATCTCTAAGGTCATAATACATCTTATCAGCTCTTGGGTGTACAGAGTACTTCGACTTATGGGATTCATCCATTATCAGGGTTCTCACATCACCCTTCTAAGGAACCCATATTCGATCTAGGTAGTACAATGCTCTATCACTCTTATGCTCTATCATCTCATCAAGCCCTCTTTGCAATCCTGGAAACTCATCAGATGCCTCCTATTGAGCCACCAGTATCCTATCCTTGATACTCAACTGAAGGGTCATATTCATAGCTCGAACTCTCTTAGGTTTCACTCTCTCTTTCCTACTCAGTGCATCAGCTACTACGTACGCCTTACCAGGATGGTAGCGAATTTCGCAGTCATAATCACTAAAAGCTCTATCCAGCGACGATGTCGCATGTTTAATTCCTTTTGACTAAAGATATGTTGGAGACTCTATGATCCCTATATATGACACTCTTTGTCCCATACAGATAATGTTTTTATATCTTAAAGGCAAACACAACCGCACCCAACTCCAGATCATAGGTGGTGTAATTCTTCTCATGAATTTTCAACTACCTAGATGCATAAGCTATCACCTTACCTCTTTGCATCAACACACAACCTAGTCCTAACCCGAACGCATCATAATATACCACAAAATCTTTTGGTCTATTAAAGAGAGCTAGAACAGGTGTATTACACAACTTATCCTTTAAAGTTTAAAATGCATTCTCCTGCTCCTCACCCCAGTAAAAGGTCTTACTTTTCTGAGTCAAGATAGTAAGCGGCTTAGCTATCTTAGAAAAGTTCTCAATGAATCTACGATAATACCCTGCCATTCCTAAGAACGAAAAAACTTTAGACGGAGTTCAAGGGGCTTCCTAACTCTTAACAGCTTCAATCTTACTAGGGTCTACATAAATCTCATCACCATTAATTACATGCCCTAAAAAACTGTACTTCTCGCAACAAATATCACACTTAAAAAACTTAGCAAACAACCTCTCCTTCTTGAGCAGTTCTAATACCAATCTTAAATGCTCTTCATGATCCTCCCTAGTCTTAGAGTAAATCAAGATATCATCAATGAACACTATCACAAACTTGTCCAGATAATGTCTACATACCCGATTCATCAAATCTATAAATACCGCTGGTGCGTTAGTCAGACCAAAGGGCATTACTAGGAACTCGAAATGTCCATAACGAGTTCTAAACGCAGTCTTTGAAATGTCATCCTCATGCACTCTTAGCTGATGGTATCTGGACCTAAGGTCTATCTTAGAGAAGTACTATCCTTGAAGTTGGTAAAATAAGTCGTCAATCCTAGGGAGTGGATAACAATTCTTGATGGTCAACTTGTTTAACTCTTTATAATCAATACACATCCTAAAGGAATCATCCTTTTTCTTAACAAACAATATCGGTGCTCCCCAAGGAGATGAGCTTGGTCGAATGAAACCTTTGTCCTGGAGTTCCTTGAGTTGACTCGACAACTCCTCTAATTCAAAAGGTGCCAAACGATAGGGAGACTTTGCAACCGGCATTGCTCCAGGGGCTAACTCAATCCGAAACTTGATTTCTTAAATAGGAGGTAATCTTGATAGATCATCCAGGAATACCTTGGGAAAATCTCTCACTACCACGATCTCTTTTTGTTTCTTCTCTTTAGCCTTAGCACTCATTCACTGTCTTATCTTCTCTTCTGGTTTTTCTCCTAATACTCTAAGCACCTTGCCATCTAGTAGTGGTATCCTTACTACTTTCTTATGACAAATTATATCAGCCTTATGGTCAGACAACCAATCCATTCCTATGATCACATCAAAACTCCCGCTTCCAAAGGGTATCAAGTTAATGTCAAACACATGACCATCTATTTCTAGTTTGCAACCCTTAATGACCTTATGAATTTCTACTAGCTACCCGCTAGCTATCTCAATCTTATAACTGAAACCTAAATCGTCGGGCTCTATGCCTAACAAAGGTATAAAAGTAGTGGAAACAAAACTATGTTCGGCACCAGAGTTAAATAAGGTAGTGACATAATGATCGTTTAGAGTAAACGTACCTGTCACGATGTTCGGGTCCTTGCGAGCCTCCTCTGCTCCCAACATAATTTCCCTTCCTCTTGCCTGGTTCCCTTGGTTTCCTTGAACCTGACCCCTATTGTTAGCTAAAGCTTGGTTTGGACAGTTCTCTCTCGGCCCTTGTGCTCGATTCAACCTAGGACAAGCTAACTTGTAGTGATCGGTACTTCTACACCCATAGCATGCTCCATGAGCAGCTATGGGGTTTCTCGCATTCACCGGGTTTACATTCCTAGGCACGACTCTACAATCCTTGGCAAAATGACCTGGGCGGTTACAGTTGAAACATGTGCGACAAGGCACCTCAGGTGGATGGTAAGTGTTACAGGTGGTACACTTGGGCACCATGCCCGCGTTCTCTCTCCTAACAGGGTTGGTAGTTGTAGCAAAGGCATTTCCAGTCCTAGTCCTTTTGTTGTCATCTCTCACATTCCTATCCTTGCTAGGTTCTCCCCTATTTCCTCTCTTCTTAGGGTTCTTTTTTATTGATCCATTCCTAAGGGCTTGATCAGTCAATGTGCCAGCTATCTGCACATGTAACACCCCCATTTTTACAATATAGCAGCGGAAGCTAATCTGGGGTATTACTTCATGGATACAACAATCATAACTTATTTTTGAGTCTTCTATTTATAGTGTCTGAAAAAGACTCGATACGCCGTATCCAGCAAGGTTAATACGGCGTATTGGGCTGGATTTATTGGAGTGCGCGCTACGTTCTTAATAAATCTTTGATATCATTCTAATTTTACTTGATTTACTGTATCTTCGAATAGTTATCTTCATGGATACGGCGTATGTAGACAGAAGGGATACGCCGTATTGGGAATTGGTCAAACGCGTTTTCTTGTGAAGTCTTGGCGCTGATACGCCGTATCTCTTTAGTTGGATACGGCGTATTGATGAAAATTCAGTTAATCTTCAAATGTCTTTGTTTTAGCTCCAAAATTATTGCGCCTTTTAGCTGTCTTCAGAAAACACACCTGAATTACTACATTATATCAACTTTAAAAAGCAATTAAGTACACAAATTATGCATTAATTATATAAATGTGGGATATAGATGGATAAATGATATATAAAGTGAATTATTTGATGTCATCAAATATCCCCCACTTAAATCCTACTTGTCCTCAAGTAGACTTTAGAAAGAGTTTCAGTTTTAGAAAAATGTGTCCTAACCAAAGTTGAGGATTTTCTGTTTAAACATCGTTTTGTCCTAATCACCATTTAATAACCAAGCTCCTTATGAAATATGGAATGAAAACACTCAGAATCACTCACTTATTAGGTGCAAACATTTATGTAGTTCGCTCAATTGCTCGGTGTGATTAGCTTTGTTTCTAGGCTTGGCAAGGAGACACATCTCCTCGTAAATGACGAGAAGAACAAGTCAAAATCTAAATTGGGTTAAGAAGTCTTATGGTTGATCATTCAACAGTCTTTCACCATAAGTACCACACCAACAAGGCAGCTGTATCTGAACACATCCCTATTCGTGTTTAACCAGCAGTTAGGATAAAGAATGATATAGGGTAGGGAGCTTTTAACTTTCACCAAAAGTCGTCATCTAACAAGGTAGCTGAGACATTCATACATGGCTGTAATGACGAAATAGACATGCATGCTCGAACAAGTCCTCATGCGATTAGATACTAAGGTTAGTTGTTAGGAATGGGAAGTAAAAATGGGTGTTAAGTAAAATTCACGAAACAAATATATTAAGCCAAAAAATAAGGTATGGTTGCTAGTAACTTTCCCCCAACCGTTCCATGACAAACTCTCAAACATATAGACAAACATCTCGATCACAAAAATGACAAAGAAAACCTAAGTTGGCGTTCCCATAACGGTCAACTTCCCTCACACCCCGCTATTTACGTACTTTTACATAAGTGGTGGTATCGGTAACTTTTTATAAGACTTTACATCGTTGATTTTTGTAACGTATCAATGAATAATCGATCCTTCTCAGTAATTCCTTCGGTATAAACTTCCTTTGAAGCGACTATTTTTCTTCCTTCTCTTTTTTTTTCTCTTTTTCTCTTTTTTTCCTCATTTTTTTTACATTACATCATAAATCTTGGTTTAATTCCACCGTCTTTACTTTCATAATTCATCTGGATAATCTTTTCCTTGTAGAACTTCTTCTTTGGACATGATTCATAATCGCGAAAGTAGCGAAACTTATGAGCTACATATTTTTCCCATTGCATTGTGCAATTTCCCGACCATTACAGAGATAGAAAAATTTCACTTTGACACGAGAAATACAAAACTTTACACGAAAGCAACTAGCAACATAGAGAAAATAGACTTAATCTACACGGTAGGCTAAGGTGTAAAGGTGTAACGAAACATATAATATGGTGTAGAAGAAGAAAGTAATGGCTCACCAGGTTGTTCTAGGGGATTTTACTCTAAAAATGAGAGTAATCAAGGGTTACACGGGATTTAACTAACCAATGTGATTAGTTAGTTTTACGACATGTAGGATATTTGGTTTAATCCTAGAAATTTATCAGTTGAACATGTTCTTCCATCTAAATCCATAGTACTAATCACGGCGGTCTCGAGTGATATACCAGGCCAAGTTCTAAAGTCCACTACTCACGGCACACTCATAATTTTGTGAAATTTTGGGTGTAGACAGTTAGTAACGGAAAATAATATAGCTTATTTATCAATATGTTATTCAAGGGTTATAGTGTGCTAGGTAACGTAACTAGCGATTTTACAAAATTCATGCTGATTTTTTTTTTAATTTTGACCGTTTTTAATCATTTTGCATGTTATTTTGTAAAAAAGAATACAAGTACGTTCTAATTCTCCACCCTCCCACTTAAATTATACAACGTCCTCGCTGTATAGATAAAACAATAAAATAATAAGGAAAAATAGAATTAGAATGGAAAACTCCCTGATGTTTTGCTCGTGATAATTCTGCAAGATGAGTCCTTGAGCAAAAAGTGTGTTGACTAGGGCTTCAGCATGCCTTTTCAGTATATACCTATATAGTTTCGCAAGGTCCTGTATAACTAGATTAAACAGACAAGTGCAAAATTCTATCTCGCTACTTATGTACAAGAAAACAATTAAAACACCAACTCTTCTGGATCTTCAATATGCCGTATCCCAAACCCTAGGATACGCCGTATTGTTCCTGTAGAAGTAATTAATTTACTGGAAATTAAATATTTAGTTTTAAAAACTGATAATGTCCAGATGTCTATACGCCGTATCTAGAGGGGTTTGATACGCCGTATAGAGTGTCTGGGAAGACATACTCATGTAACAAACAATTAAAATGTGAAAAACAATTAAAATGACCGGGTTATCTCCCGAGAAGCACTTTTGTTTTAGCTTGTCTTTAAGTTCGACCTTTTTCTTCCTTCTTCTTACTTGGTGCGATGTACGGTCCATCCTTCATCCTTTTTGCGAAAGATGTCATTGTAATTGCTTAACACTCCGTTAACAGTTCGTGCCCAAGAGTCGCATTCGCGTGTGCATACTGCTAAGAATTCTTCTTATTTCCAATCGTGTATTTGATCACTTTGAATTTGTCCACTCAGCATACTCCTTTGTTGGGCTGTTTATTATTTATATTCTCATATTGAGGTGTGCCACTTAGGTCCATACCACTCGATTTGTAAACGTCCCTGTTATTTTCATTGTGGTCATTTTTATCCATTTTAAAATAGGGGTTAAGGAATGGGTCTTTAGGAGGGTTTCGGTATTCATTTTCCTCCCATTCTTCATCGCTCAAAACTTTATCATTCAATAATCCTTCCTCCTTATCCAGGTATACAATAGTGCGTGTTTAGTTGTTTCGTCCACTTTTTGTGGTCTTGAACTTTGAATTCATCCAAGGTATGAATTCGATCAGGTCACGACCTTCTTCATCATCATCGCACATCTTATCATAATTGAAAGCACATGATAAGGGATAAAATTTCTTGAAAATTTTCTTTACCAACTGTTCCTAGGTAGAAATATTCCTATCTTCCTCGTTTATCCACCATTCTTTAGTGTCCTTTGAAAGTGAGAAAGGGAAGGCTTTCATGCGGAGTTGAAGAGGGTCCACACCGGCTATTTTGACCAAATCTAGTATTTTAAGATTTTTGCCGATATGCTCGATCACATCTTCTTTACACATTCCGCTGAAAGTAATGTTTTATAGTTTAGTTAATAACTCCATATTGAATTCGATTTTCATGTTACTTTCATCCCTTGGTTCAGTAGGATTTTGTTCTTGAGCTTTATTCGGAATAGGTTTAGCCATTGTTCGTCAAACGGTTTCCTAAAATTAAGCATAAATGATCAGTAGGATGTGCCCTTAGGGAAGGGAACACATAAAACAGGAAATCAAAAACGAGAATTATTACTGTTACTGTATCAGATGATAGATTCCTCGTATTCAATTAGTTTGAATATGCCGTATAGGTCTGTTAAATATCAGTACGCCGTATAGAGTTGACAGAAAACACCGTATTGTTTGGAAAACAGATACGCCGTTTAGACAGTAAAACTTAATATGTTGTCTTGTTCAGAAGGTTTGATACGTCGTATCCAACTGGTGGATACGGCGTATCAGGTGATCAGTCAGAACATAATACTATTTAAAAACAATTAAATACAAGAATTTAAACACAAAATGCGAATAAATACAAATAGAATTTAAATAATTAGATTACACTAACCTAATTAATTAATTAGATTACACTAACCTAATTAATTAATTGTTAGAAATACTGATAAGAATAAGGTTTAATTATTTCACTCCCTGGCAATGGCGCCAAAAACCTGATGTGCTGTCGTGTAGGGTCAATTATTTGATTATCAAGTTTTAAATTTATATTTAGCCGACAAACCTAAAACAACACTTTAACGAGTAGTATACGCGGTCAAGATGGAGTTCGCGGTAAGTAGGGTGTCGAACACTAAGAGTGGGATATTAATCCTATATTCTATCAGTATTTAATTAGTCTATTTACTGGTTAAACATATGCTATGTACGTTGTCTAATAATTTGGGGGGTTTTCAGCCTGATAGACTGGCACAGGTTTGGTGGAAACAAATACCAATTCAATACACTATAAACCACAAAGAACAAGATTAGACGATAAAAAGCGGTACAAGCCAAATGATAGAAAACGGTATTTAGCCAATATTAAATCGGTTCAATCTGGGGTTGTTTGTTTTAGTGCAATGATTTACTTATCTCGATGCGGCATATCATTAGTAAGGAATTAGGCCGGGACATCATCCTTAAGAACTAGACACGATTAATCCTGTCACAATTAAACGCATCCGCATAAAGCATCCTTTAGTTTAATTATAATCTTCTTAGAGAAGTAAAGAGTGGTGGGTCATGTTAAAACCTAGGCCTATCGGGACTTTACACACTTATAGTTTGGATGGTGTTTTATATACTGTTGTACAATATTCAATATCTGTATTATTAAGAGAATCGATTTTCTGAAACATAAACGGGTAACATACCAGTCAACTAAGGCTCATAATTCAAAGACAAAGGTCAAACATTATTTGTGATCCTTTTGGTCGTAATATGAAACCTACAGATATGGAGAGCTTCTTCCTGATATCACAGATTACTTGGTTCGTATCCACTTAAGATCCAGTTGGAATGATAGCTGGTCACTTATTCAAAACCTCAATTAAACAAGTTTGAGGTGATTAAACTTATTTTTAATAAATCAAATGATAAATTATGAAATCAATTTAAAACAAACCCAACATTGACTTTCATTAAGATGGCTAACTACCCGAGGGGTATTAGTCAAAACCATTGTAATTATACAAGCGTAATCAAACAATTAAAATCAATCGATTAAGAGAGTAAAAATTACACGATGTTTTCTATGGATTCGTGATCAATGCTTGACCTTGGTGGCTGATCTTCTTTTCAAAAATTCATCTTTTATGAGTATGGTATGAAGAATATGATATTGCACACTAAAAACTTGTTTTTGAGTCTTCTATTTATAGTGTCTGAAAAAGACTCGATACGCCGTATCCAGCAAGGTCGATACAGCGTATTGGGCTGGATTTCTTGGAGTGCGCACTATGTTCGTAATAAATCTTTGATATCATTCCCAATTTACTTGATTTACTTTATCTTCGAATAGTTGTCTTCATGGATATGGCGTATGTAGACAGAGGGATATGTTGTATTGGGAATTGGTTAAACGCTTTTTCTTGTGAAGTCTTGGCGCATATACGCCGTATCTCTTTAGTTGGATACGGCGTATTGATGAAAATTCAGTAGTCTTCAAATGTATTCGTTTTAGCTCAAATTATGCGCCTTTTAGCAAGTCTTTACAAAACACTCCTGAATTACTGCATTTATTAACTTTAAAGCAATTAAGTACCAAATAATTCAATAATTATATAAAAGTGGGCATAATAGATGGGATAAATGATATAATAAAGTGACGTAATTTGATGTCATCAGGAGACTTTGCAACCGGCATTGCTCTAGGGACTAACTCAATCCGAAATTTGATTTCCTCAACTGGCGGCAATCTAGATAGATCATCAGGAAACACCTCGGGAAAATCTCTCACTACCACTATCTCTTCTTGTTTTTCCTCTTTAGCCTTAGCACTCTGGTAGTGCAAATATTACGATATTTAATCTATACGATCTTTTTATGTTTTGGTGATGACAAACATGTGACTGGGTAATATGTTAATGTAAAGGAGCAAATTTACTCAGTAGTCACAAATCTTCAATGAATACTTGCTATCAACGTCTCTCGACGTCTAAATATTGCTTCAAGAGACATTGGTTTACACCCGACGTAAATCACATAAGGTATGTACAAACAAGCATTAAACTTGTAGGATGATCAAAGAAATAAATTTTTGTCTTAAACTTTACATTTTTATAAATGTAACAAAATAATTTTTTCAAAACTTAATTCCGACCTAATTATTTTTGTATTATTATTAGAATGTCTTGTATGTGCGATAACGTTAAATTACAAAATTCAAAATCTGGTTCTTTTCCCCCCAAAACATGTTAACCTTTTACCAGATAAGTTTGTCACCGCAAAAAGACAAAAACAGGAGCGTATGTCGGGGCGGTCCCTTAAATTGGCCGGCTGTCCCCTTAATTATCCGGTGGCCCCCTAATATATATAGGACCGCCGTTTCCTGACAGACTGTTTTTCAGCTCCTATAAATAGTGGGTCACCTCCAACTATTTTAGAAACCCTTTTGCACGATTTTCTTTCAGTTCTTTCTTATCTTAGTTTATACTAAATCTCTTTAAATCTTTGATCATTCCACTTGGTTAATCTTGTTTAAATGTGATCAAATCTTCTATCCTTTCCTCCTTTCCTCAAGTGCAGGAGAAAAACTTCGATCATCTTCAAGATCCGAAGTTATATAGTCTAGTTAGTCCATTTGTAACATTTGTTACATATAGATTGAGTCCATGTCTTCCAATCTTTAGTAGTGTGTAGATCTAAATGATGTATTCATTTGGATGGGTTAATTGTGTGTTGGTTAGTATTTTAGGCCTTAAAATACATTGGTGAAGTGGTAGATTGGTTCTAGCTAAGATTAGGACTCGACATCTAGCTTAGTGTTAGAAATAATGTCATGCGACAATGGGTTTATGTGTTTAGGCATAAAACACAAGGTTTGTTATGTTGGGCCATAAAACATAACGGGTTTGGTTGTACCCGAAGAAGAACTCGACATCTAGCTTAGTGTCAGAAATTATGTAGACTTTGGTAATAAGGTTTTCTTCGCCGTATAGGGCGCTTTGTTGATTAGTGAAGTAACTCCTCGAGTTGGATACTCGAGAGTGGAGTGGGCGTTGAGGAGATTCGTGACGAACACACTGATAATACCGTGCGTTTGCATTTTCTTTTTATCTTTGCTGTATTATTTATTTACATTTACCGCTTACTTTTATACTGGCATTATGGCTTATGATTGTGTGAATGGATGTATATATATTTATTTATATATACTTATAATTTATATATATCTATAAATATTTTATATATATTTCTAATTGCTTGTTAAGGTTGTGTACTACTTTGTAGTTAATATTATGGTTGAGTTTGTATTATTAAGATATGTGCTAGTTGTTGTAAAACCTATTATCGACACTTCTCATATTACGTCTAAACATTGATTGGCGGATTTGATACAATTGATTAAAGTTTTTAAATTTTTTTGGGGAAACGTATTCACCTTCTTCTGTCGCTATGGTTTCCACAATTGGTATCAAGAGCCATGTCGCTTTAAGTTTTCAAAAACTAATATATTTTATAAAATAGAGTTCGATCCATGTATCAATTATTACCCCATGAAGGGGGATTAAATGTGAAAAGTGTTTTTTGTTGTTTGATTCATAATAGTTTTGTATTATAATATACCTTTGTATATTAGCTTGAGGGAAAATTTTCTCAAAAGAACTTGGAAGTGCCAACTTATGTTTGTCTAAGTTGTAAGAGGTAGATAATGAGGGTCTTGATACACAAAATTTATGTGCTGGAACAACTTTTTAAAGTCCTATGTTCTATAGTTAAGTCACCAAATGATTTTAAACAAAAAACGTGTTTTGGGGTCTCTGGTGGCGGTCCCATAAATGTTAGGGCGGCCCCCGAATATATCTGGGGGCCATCACCTTTATGGGGGCCGTCTGTCTGTTTCAGCAGAATTTGGCAAACTTTCGAAAGATCATAATAAATTATCCATTAGTTAGTAGAATTCGTGCCACCCGCCTCATTTCAAAGATAATTGAGTCTACTTTCATTTAAAAATACTTCCAAGTCTTTATTCTAAACTTAAATAAGTCAGAAATGCAAAATACTACATAATGGTCAAAACTTTGAGTTCTGTTTTAACGTAAAACTTGTATTTTACATTTTTCTTTGAGTCGGGCATTTCTAATTGTATATCTTGTGATAAACAGTGTATTTGTCATTCAAATTTTGTCTTAATTATTTTTGAAATGGAGTGGAAATATTTGATTTAAATCAAATCAAGCTAAAATAATACGTTATATCTATTACACAAAATAAACGAAATTTTCGCTTATGTGTGTTTTTTTTTTTTTTTTTTTTTTTTTTTTTTTTTCCTTTTGTTATCAATTGGTTAATAGATATTAATAAGTATGCATTATATTTTGTTAATTGGGCTAATTATATATCAAAACACATGTGCCATGTATGCTATTTGTATGTTACTAATTTTCCGGATTATGCCTAATAGGAATTACGCTAGATTTTTTACGTTAAGTTGCAAAATTATTTGTGCATTGCATAGAGGCATAGATCCCTATATTTACAAGTGTTACATAAATATTTTCTAGATTATTTTGAGTGTAGTAACCCATTTAGGAATGAGAGTTCAATAGTTTGTCAAGTGTGTGGAAAAATAATGTCCTAAAATCATATATTAAAACCCATCACTAAAATATTTCCAACACATCAACTCTCTTCCAACAAGATGTCTAAATCTTTTCATCATCTTGCAGTGTTTAACGTTGGGTTGGTTAAAAAAATAAAAGATTGTATTAATACATTGGTAATTAAGTAAAAGAAAATATATTTTTAAACTTTGCTTGTGCTTGCATTATTCTAAATACACACATAATATTTTTTTTATTTAATATATAGGTTTTACAAAAGATGTGTGTTGTATTAAAATGTTAGAAAAAAATCTTCATATTTCCAATAATAATGTCATAAAAAAACTATGCATACCTATGCATAACAACAATAGTTTTTCGCACACGCAATATATATATATCTTATTTGTCTTCTTTTAAACAGAGTGTTTTGTGAGGGTCAAGAAAGATTTTCGAATATATATCAACTCATATTCAAATATGATTGATGTTATTATCGAATCTAATTGACAAGTTTTTCATAGAATAGACAAGAAATCAGATTTCTTATTTGTTAGACTTTAAGATTATATCAAATATAATAAGAGATATTATCTTAAAACCATTACATCTCAGTCACACTCGATTGATATGAAAATAACGACATCCCTTTCCAAGACGATAAGAATATGCATTAGATGATAACTCACACTTGTGTAGATGATGTCATATTGAGTCCACTTGTCCAATAATTGTGTTCTAAATATTTGGCAAATATATGATTAAAATTACACAATGAAGTTGGATTGACGACTTAAATATTTTGTCTAAATATTTAAGTAATTCTACCTTGCAATGGAAAATGGTAAAGTCTTCATCTTCGAAAAAGCCAAACATAAGCAATGACACACATATGGAACTTTGCCTCAAAACAACTCAAAACTCAAAATATATTCTCATCTAAAACTCTTCTTACTTTCCAAATAAGCTAATATTTCTTCTTCACAAATAAGACCTTTAACCATCTAAGGTTAGGATTAGGAAGAATTAAACATATTCCACAAACCATTTTTATGCTTTCTCTTAATAAGTGATCGTAAGAGGAAAATGAATATGAAGATGATTATTATTCAAACGATAATCAATCTTACTATTCAATCTAATTACAAAATTAGAATATAAACATGAAGTCGAGACTAGGATTTATCTAGATCAGGGAAACATTAATCAAATGACCATAGATATTTTTCTGAGTCTTACATGTTTAAACCGTCCTTGGTTATTACATTGGGAATCACGAAGGTACGTTGCAACGACGACAAGAATTAGTCATCAAATTGACAAACTCACACTTGCAAATGAAGTGTTTCATTGAGTCTTAAAGTGTTCAAATGTTTGTGTTATTAGTATGTCCTATTTATACATGCTAAAACTTAACACATTCTTAAGTAGGATTGGACTACTTATGGAATTTCCTTCGGGAAACTTTTAAGGTTAACTCCAAACTTGATAAGCATGACTGGATGTCATTTTCCGATACTCATCTTCTTTATAACACCTAATTTTAAAAAATACAACACCATCTCCCTAATATAAAAATTTTTTTAAAATGAAAAAAATGATCATTGCCCCAAATTTGGCACCTCTACCGGATTCGACCCTCTACTCCTATTCATTACCCTTAACCACCCCCCACAAACAAAGATGCTTTCAATCTAACATGGCCCCCTCTAGGGGTGGCATGTGTTAATTGTTAGCTGACGTGAAACCGCCTCGACGTAGCCTCTAAATTTCTAGGTATCAGAACGCTATTCAGGTTTATAGTCCATCACGAATTCCACCGCAATACCAGTACCCTGTTTTAGGCCATCCCGCAGCAGACTCCTGTTATTTTTTGTTTCATGAAGTAAAAGAGTCATAGAAATTAGTTCGCATGTCACATGTGTATCCATGTATCCCTACTTAACAACCTTCCTACACACACCACAACCACACCCCCCCCATCTCCACCCCCCCCCCACTATGTCAAATCCATTATTGCTCTTTTTCCCCCTCGCTCCTCCCTTTTCCTTTCCCCCTTAATATTGTCATATCATTAGATGTAACTATAACTTTTGTTCTATTCATCATTATTTCTACAAAGAAACAAATACAGATTAATTGAGGTAAATAACTTAATTGGATTTCTTTCTAAAAGACTTGCAAGGTGCATTCCTTTGAACGACTATCAAATATAGAGCATTACACATTGTCACTTTGTTTAACGCTTTTTAATTCATAGGTCCCTAGATGATCATTCTTTCTCTAAATAGCTTATAAATAAAACTTGCTTGCTCTCTCATTTAAATTAGAATTCCCACACTCATCTTGTTTAGGATCTATTGTGAAACGATTAAAGTTCAATGTTGCTGGTCATTGTAGGCCTATGTATGAAAAGATATACAAAATTTATCTTTGCTACACTTTATTATGGCAAAATATAGAATTCTATTTTTCGTCTATAAATGAGAATGGACTACTAGAGACATCTATTTGAAACTAGAAATTCAATTTGATCCTACCGTGTTTTGGATTGTTCATAGTGTGAAGTCTGGGGTGGTTCGTTTGGTCTTGTATCACCTGTAAAATGATCGTGTTTAGCCTGATGTGCACCACCTGTGATAGTCTCATATTTATTTCTGAAATTTGATTAAATGGCTCTTCTTAAATATGCCTAATGATAGTCTACATTGATTATTGATTTGTATTTCATTAGGAGTGCACACTAAGCATGTAACACCCCCATTTTTATAATATAGCAGCAGAAGCTAATCTGGGGTATTACTTCATGGATACAACAATCATAATCATAGTAAACGACTAAAAAGAGACGTTGTTCAAAAGATACATTATCATTCATTTAAAATCAGAGTTTTAGAAAGGCAGGTCCCAAAAATCTAGTTACATATAATGTGAATGATAACAAGTTTTAGGCCAATCTTTAAGTCACATGTACTCCTTGCTATAAGTTTGCTCAATTACCCTGGGATAAAACTGCTTTAAAAAGAAGGGTGTAACACCAAAGGTTGAGTGAAATTCATAGGTTTGAAAGGTATAGTCTGATTACAAGTTTATCATAATGGGAAATATTGGTATTGCAGGGATATTTATCCATGGTGAACATTATTATCGCTGGGAGACTAGTATTATTTATCAGGTGAACAGTATATCACCCTAAACTTGACAGGAATCACATAAAGGATATTAAAGAGATATTGAGAGATATTTACCCAAAGAGGTATTTGAAGATTATTGGGAGATACTACCAAAGGAGACATTTAAAAGAAATATTGGGAGATATACCCAAATAGATATTAAGAAATATTAGGAGTTACTACTCATTAGATATTGAATGAAATAATTAGGAGGATAACTACCACAAATATATATTAAAGAAAATATTGGGAGATACTACCCAAATAGATATTAAAGAAATATTAGGAGATATTACACCTAAGTGGTATTTTGAAGAGATATTAGGAGATACTACCCAATAGAGACATTAAAGAATATGGGGAGTTTTCTACCCAAAAGATATTAAGAATTATGAGGAGATACTACCACAAATAGATATTAAGAAATATATAGGAGATACTAAAAAACTATATTTTAAAGAAATATTGGGAGATATACCAAATAGATATTAAAGAAAATAATTGAATTTGTTTGAGAGATACTACCCAAAATAGATATTAAAGAAATATTGGGAGAGATATACCAAAGAGATATTAAAAAGATATATTATATTACTGAGGCAATAATATTTCAGGATAGCATATTGTTTAGAAACACTTGTATTCATGTTTTTTATAGCAGGTATTACAGGTTAATAAAGTATTTAAAAGATTGAAATGTGAGGTTATTGAACTATTAAGTCTTTGAAAAGTTAATCACATTGTTATATATAACACGAGTATGTAAAATGAGATGGTAACAAGCAATGTATCACTCGCCTCGCGGGTTTTTAGTAAAACATATAAAATAAGTAAGGCTGAGGTTTATGAAACTTCACATTTAATATGTAGTTGTTAATAATATTTCCAAAATGAAAAGCTGATGACCTTGTATCACATACAACAGAGAAGGTGGATATAGCAAAATGATAGTAAACACCACTTCACGCAACTGAAAATTTATAGTTTACTTTGGGGTAGCTGGGTAAATAGAATGCCTGCGTAGGTTTGAGTGTGTCACTATTGAGTTGCTGTCCATGATTTGGGTCATCTGCGTAAAAGAGATGGTGCGTGGAGAGGGTGTGCGTAAATATGTCAAGTCTTAGGGAGACTTATACTCTAGACTTTGGTTCAGAAGAAGTTCAGAGAGTTTGAGTTTGATGGAAAGTTTGGAACTTATTGTATCACGTTCGGGCCATCATAATTATAAGTCATTCAGTCAACGTTTGAGGATCTAGAGGCACTATTAAATCATAAACACAACAAACATCTCAGTCAGAACGTATACCAGTTGAAACCCTTTAATATGAGTTCCATAGTATTGTGATACGATATAATCAGGTTTAATCGTTTTGATCAATATCTGGAAATGTTAAGCACGTCAAGTGTTAATTAAAGTTATGTTTTGTAAGGTTTTGAATACATTTTTATACTTTTTCAAAATGTTACATTTTAGACCCTTGAGAATGAAAAATGGCAAAATATACCCTTGGAGTTTGCACTTTTACGAGTTTGGTCCTTCAAGTTTAAAAGATATACAAAGTAAACCTTGCACTTTGGAAAGTGACATAATAGATCCCTATAGTTATAACTTTGATAAAATGACATATTCAGCCCTTCTAGTTATTAATTTCAAAAAGTTACGATATATACCCCTTGCATGGAATACTTTTGCAAAACAAGTCCAAAATGCCATGCAAGCTTATTTTAAGTTTCTAATTGATATTAGCAGGTTATAGCTTGTTAATATAAGCTAAAATATGAAGGTTTAACATAACAAAAGTTTAAAATAACGATTCGTTAAGCTAGGAAGCAAAACGGGTCAAATTAGGGTTTCAAAATGAAAACGCGCGGGTTTTAAGTTCAAATTCCTTCAATAATCAATAAAGTGGTTATTTTAACATTAATTAAGCATGTTAGGATAGATTATAACAACATTTAGCCATTATAACATTTAGTTTTAAGAAAAACATAAAATTAGGGTTTCGGGTGTACGGTTTTGGATCAAAATGGAAAATGAGCATGAATTGAGTTATGAAACTTTAACAAGAGTTTATTTAGGATCATATGAACATTATAAGAGTGTATTAGCAGGTATGAAGATCATAGAACCTAGGTTTGAGATTATAGCTTGAAAACGGGTCGAAATCAGGACTTTTGCACTCGTATGCCTAGAATAACGACTTCGGGGCTTCTTTTCTTGGTTTCTTTTGCTTCACTTCTGATCTTGAGACTTCTTAGGACCTCTTAGGATCTTCTTGAGCAAAGGATTGCTGCTAGAAATGTGTTATAGAGGAGGAAGTGGGGGATGAGTAAGAATGAGGGGTTTAGGGTCCTATTTATACTCGAAAATCCCTTGGAGGCTAAAGGATTAATGTTTGTAGGATTTGTATTAAGGGTTTACAACAGTATTTGGTTTGTGGTTCGGGTTTAAAATGGGCGAAAAGGAGTAAACGGGTCATGGTTTAGAAACTAGCTCGGTTTTAGGGTTAATTAGCTACCAAGGGAGTCATGTGGCTTCATTTGAGACCAAGCAAAGGTACAAGGAGCTACATAACGTGCTTAGGAGGGTTAAGGTGCTTGTCATTGAGGTGATTGTGTGCAAGAAATAGTTCAAAGTGGGTTATTTTGCAAGATTGGCAGAAGCGGGTTCATATGAGCTTATTAGGGCTCGAAATGTTTTTCTTGGCTTGGTTTTCGTATACGTTGATCATGTAATGATAGATTACTGATCTTAGGCCATGTATTAAGGATTATTAATGAAAATTGGTTGGTGGTTTGGGTTAAAATGGGTTGAAAATGAATAAGACTAGCCGTGGGCACATTAGGATTTTCATTAGAGTTTTCAAGGCTTATAACTTTTGTACATTTCTAGGAAAATGATAGATGATGGATTATAAACTCATATTATGAGTTTACAATGGCACTTGGTTGATTGTTCGGGATTAAAATGGTTAGAAACGAGTAAACGGGTCAAATGATCCATTTAGGTACGTTTAGGGTTTCTCGGATTCGATTTGCATATAAATGAAATGATGAATTAATGATTGTATATGATCGTAATTGGTTGTAAATTATGTATACAAACATATTTTAAGTGTTGGTTTCGTTATATGGATAAATATCGAGAAACGGGTCCATGGTTTAATGTATTTTGCTCGGAGTTAGGTTTTCTAGCTTTCTTTTTCATGAAATTTTTTAGAAAGAGAAGATTATGATGTAAATGAAAGTAATACAACTTGATTTTAACTTGTAACTTGATGGATTATAATTTGGGAGAGATTATGCTTAATGACTTGTACATTGAGCTTTTAGAGACTTGTACTTTGACTTGAAGAGATTTTATATTTCAAATGATTATATTACTTGTACATATGCTTTAGTAGCTTGTACAATCACTTTAGATATTAATTTTTCATGGAATTAGGGTTTTGAGGTATATGATAACAATTTTAAGCCCGTTTTGTTATAACGTTGTGAATGGTACATTATAGGAATAATGTACTTTGTAATAATGATATTAAGATATTGACTTGACATGTTATGATGTTTGCTTGACATATATGAAGATAGGATTTCCATAGGTAGGTTGCGTGAGCTCGTCTACTTTAGTTATGCTACATTGCATATTGAGATATTAGTAATGCAAGTAATGTAATAAAGCGAAAAATTTCCCCGTACAATTGTAATCATAATAAAATAGTTTGATTTTGCATTTGATGAAAATTCTGGGTTGTTATAGCACAGCCTTTTGGATGGTCTTTGGCTTCGTTGTTGCCACCATTCCTCGAATTTATGGAGCAAGGCCATACACATACCTTTCAATCCTCTTACTTTCTGGGGTTACTAAGTGAGGAACTAACCTAGCTAACTCATGAAACCTATCAGTATACGCAGCATGGCCAGCCTCGACCATAGCATGATTCAACAATTTAGTCTCTAACTTTTGCATTTCATTACTCGGGTAGAATTTCTCTCTAGTCAAAGTCTTAAAGTCTTTCCATGACATACCTACAGCAGCCTCTCAGCTTCGTGTGTGGATTTGAGAGTTCCACTACGTAAGAGCCTTACCAAAAAATGAACCAGTAGTGTACTTTACCTTTTGGTTTACCTCACACCCACTCATATCCTGAACTGACTCCATCTTCTCTATCCAACGGGTATAGACTATAGCACCTCCCTTACCATCATACTCTTTCGGGTTACAAGCTAAGAACTCCTTATAAGTACAACCTCTACGGTCGTTGTTTGCAATGAAAATCCTAACATCGCCTTGGATGTTGTCATTGATGGCATCACCATTTTGATTCCTACCATTCCCCCTTATTGCTACCTTGGTGGCCTACTTGAGCTAAGACAGTGGGAAGTAAATTCTGCAGTTGTTATGCAATGATAGTGGAGAAGTCAAGGACTCTATCGACACCATCATTCACCTCATTACCTTGGCCACCTACTTGACCACCTACTTGGCCACCTTGACCATCAATCTCACCATTACCCTGATCACGAGACCGACCTCTAGTTCTACCACCTCCTCTACCAATCCGTCCACCCGTCCTTCCTCCTTGTGGTGCGGTAGTTGCCCGACCAACACTTCATGCCGTCATTCTTGGCGGCATTATCTACACCAGGGAGGACATAGGTAACGTTAGGTAGGTAGGAAGGTCACCATATATAGTATAACTTATTATACTACGATACACATAATACGGTCCTAAGGTGTCAACACCGTTTTGTGTGAATGATAATAATAAATATGCTTGAGTCGTGATACGTTTATAACTACGTTGGCCACTATATTTATACCTGTATCCTTTCCTAGTGTGCCCAGTATTAGGCTCACACATTTCGATGATTGACTTACTAGTACGATATACTATATAACCACATAAGTAAGTAGAAGCGGAACACCGCGTACATAGATCCTAAAACGAAACTATATGACGGTTCTTAGGTTATAGTCTTGGCCAAACCACTTAGTTCTCTATAACCTTGGCTCTGATTACCAATTTGTCACACCTCGTCATAGGCGGAAACACGGGAATGCAATATAATGATCAATCATAACATAAGATATATAATAGAGAAGACTAAGATGCATAAATGAAAAGTGTCATGATGACTATCAACCTCAATACAACCTTGAGTGATGTCTCATCCAACAACACAGCATATAGTCGCCTATAAGACCAAATGCCCACTCATGGGTCCCTATAATGAGGTGTCATTTTTTACACTTTTTCAGGGTCGTTTAACCACTAAAATCATGCATTTATGCCCAAAATAGATACTTAATCATTCCTTTTCAGGTATTTCGCATTTGAAAGACATTTGAAAGAATTACACATGATTTGGGCTCATTTTGAGAAGAAACGGGCAAGACTATGGACCTACACCAACATCTATCAAGAATGTCTCTATAGTGGCTGGAGACGGCGTCACAAATACAATGTGACACCATCACCATGAAGATCAAGACGACGTTACCATATCTCACGACAGCGTCACAGTACACGACCCAGCCTAATATCTAGAATATTCTATTCATGATGGTGTCATGATTAAAATGCGACGCCGTCACAACATTTTTCTTATATATACAAACTCGAATTTAGGGTTTTGAGTGTGTAACTTTAGAATAAAAAGAGGGTATGAACCCTAGTTTGTTTAGCAGCTATTAGGGACGATTTTAGGGCCTAAAAACCCTATTGTACATCCTCTAACTCATGTTTTAATCAAGTAAGGTTTACTTAATCATTCAATATGTCTATGTGTTGTTTGATCTATCTATGCTCTTGCTTTACCTTTAACATGTTTGGCTAAACCTCCTATTGTGTTTATTTATGATTGTACAAAACCTAGAATGTAGATCTTAGTGGTGTTGCTTCTTGTGATGGATGTGCATGTTAGGTCTTAGAAAACCAGCTTTTGTCTGTATCGCTGTTGATATGTCTAGGGAAACGTGATTGTGTAGAAAGGATACCATCGGGTAACAGTCTTCATACTACCTTGCCCCCTAATATGGTTGATCCACTTTTAATATATTTCACATGCACTTAGTGTACTCCTAGGGGCCGTGTAACAGTCTTCATACTACCTTACGCGTGTGTTGCTCTAGCGGCATACTAAGTAGACGGCGGGTTCGTGTAATTCGTTCATGACTTAGGAAATAGTTACACAGATCATCACAAGGGTGACAAGGCAACAACACTAGGAGAAGCAATCTAGGGAGTAATACATGATTAAATAAACACAGTCTTTTATCTTATTGTTATCACCAAATTAGTTTAGAATTATATTTAGTTTAATAGCTAAAACCAACCAATCTCTCCAATATATGATTTACTTGCTTTCCATAAAATACAAAAATACAAAAATAATCTTCCTTCAACCCTTAGAATTCTGTTAGACCATGATCAAGCCTTCCTAACCTATTCCTCGAGTGAACGATAACAACCTCCTGAGTCTTGCCTATACTACTACAACGATTAGGTGCTCTGCCTAGGGAGTTGTAAAACTTCTTGTTGAAGTCTAACGACGACCGCATCAAGTTTTTGGCGCCGCCGCCTGGGGAATAGTTAGGTTTTGATCATAGTTTAGCTTAGTTCTACTTGCTTGAATCCTTTCAAGTAAGATTTAATTCTCGCACATTAGCTTTCTTGTAGTCTATCTCTTATTTATGTGTTTGTTCGTAATTTTCATTGACTATTCCTTTCTTCATCTTGGAGAACGCGAATCCACCACCTACTCGTCCTGTCCTACCAGTTGCGCTACGCGCATGATTTAACCAAGAGCTCCAAGAGCTACAGAAAATTTCGGCCTTTGTTGACTCTCGCCTAGAGAGTATTGAGCGATTCCTCAATCGCTTCGTCGACCAAACCAATGAGACCAGTATAAATGACCCTGAGTCCGATGATGGATTGGTAGACACACCTCTCGTCTCTCCCTTTCCTCACTTTGATAATGACTCAGAGGATGAGGAAGTTCTTAATGAGTTAAGTAAATATGAATACGCAAGAACACTACGCCGAGAAAGAATAATAAAAGTTTTGACAGGGATGACCTTGCATTTGAATGTAGCATAGGCTTTAGGAAGTTCACTTCCTATCTCGACCCTTTTCTACCAATTAATATTATCTCGTGTAAAGCCAATAATACAATAATGGTAGATAGACTAGAAGGGACGGGAAAGAACCTAGTTGCCACTGTTAGGGATGTCTACGTGTTTGTCGAAAGTTTTACCTATATCACGGATTTTTTTATGTTAGAAGACATAGGAGAATTCATTATGAGCAACATAGCCGAAGTCTTAATGGGCAGACCCTTTAGAAATACTACTAAACACAAATATGACATCACTAAGGGTTTGGTCTCATTCACTAATATCTTTGACACATACACGTATAGGATGCCACGTACAATACCTAGGCTCAAAAACTTCATTTGGAGTAAGGTCACACCATTGTTAGAACTTAGTCAAAACGATTTGATGAACGGACTTAGGCACCCTTATGAAAAAAATAAGTTTATGTACAAAAACTGCTTAAACCTAGGTCCAGAGTACCAAGTGAATGAAAGTGTGAAGGAATGGCTCATTCGTGGGCACGCAAGTGTCCACGAAACAACGTAAGGACGTGTGACTTCAATTCTAGCTACAAGACTCGTTAATAAAGAAAAACGCTTCTTGAGAGGCAACCCAATTTACTTTTCCCGCAATTAGGAGTATCATGTGTGTTTTATTCTTTACCATTTGTTTTATTATGTTTGAATTATCTTATAATCATGCTTTGTATTGTCTTTAACCTCGTCTTAATTCCAATCAAAGGTATTTTGCAAACAACAAGTGTAGGGGAATTTATCCAGCTTTTGAGCCAAATTCAAACATGTTAAATGATTTGTTTAGATTAATTCGCGTCAGTTTTGAGTCATATGATTGAATTGTTAAATTTCATGTTTTATGCAGCAATTTGTACAAGAATTAACTTATGGAATCAAGTGCAGGAAATTTTTCATCAAAAACAAAAATTTCATTTTCAAAGACTGTGGAGACGGCGTCACGATTAACAAGTGACGCCGTCACCATGATGCCTGTGACGGGGTCACAACAACCCTGACGGCGTCAAACGCCCAGGTTCAGAAAACTTAAAGTTTTTAATTATTTTTGAAAATTAATCTTTCACAACATTTAATATATGTATTCTTCTGTTATAAACTTGCAAAAACCTAATGAGTTTAACAATTCTCTCATCCTATCTATCGAGTCAAACCCTAAATTCATATTGTATATTGGTAAATCGCACATTTTATGCTTGGTATAGTTGTCTTTGTCGTTGATTACAAGTTATATTTGATGAGAATAAGCTTGAAAGTTCTTAGGAAGTTTCATTGGATGATTCTCGGGGGACGATTTAACTTGTTATCGCATGTTTCTTCTCCATTATTGAGTAAACCAGGAGACTACTAGTTTCTTTTCCTTGTTTTCTTTTCCCTTTATTCGTTTTAACGGGTACTTCTAGAGAACATTGAGGACAATGTTCAACTTAAGTGTAGGGGAAAATGAGCCTTTGAAACTATTCTTTTATTTGTTATTTGCATTGTCCCTAAAATGATGGGTAATATATCAAAACATAGCATAAGAAGTAAGTTTTACCCAAATTTAATTTTTTTTACGACACATACCGACGAAAACCGAGTATTAATAGCGTCTCATGGATAGGAATTTATATGACTAGCACAATAACCCTCAGAATTACACCCCAAAAATGTGAGGTTCGCCCTTAGATCTTTAGGAATTTGGGTACCCATCGTTGGTAACCCAAGATGATTTTATATTTACCCGGTTCGAGTTAAGATTGATCTGCAGGCGTGCATGTCTATTCCGTCGTTACGGCCATGTATGCATTGCCTTGTCATCTTTTCTGGAATGTCTGGTGTTATTAAAATTTATATGAGTGTACAGGTACCATATTAAATTCTAGAACTTGTTTTTGTGATGCATCCCGAGACCGCATAGTAAGTATTAGGATTTGCTTGATAAGAGGCATTTTTAAACCTGTTATTTGTTATGATGGTCACACCGATCTTATAACTAGCCACCCTTGCCATGCACTCACCTTTAGTGCAGGATACCCCTAGTACAACCCTCCGAGCCTATCTTTTTTCACGGTTCTCGTAATTTTTTGGTGGATTCCAGAGTATTAATGAAGAGCATTGTCACCCTTAAACCAATCGTTACACCCAAAAATCCTTAGCCTACCTTATATGTACTCACTTTTAGTACATTATTGTGTTTAACCCAAGTTAATTATTGAGTACACGGTTGCTAAGTCCTTATCCTTGTAAATACAGTTTTGGGACGATTAGGATTCATGGTAGTATTTATTTCGCGAAAGAATGGGGAAGAAAAGTTAAGTCAATACCCCCATATGTTTGTCAAATGATCTCCATGTTATTTTGATCCACCTCAAATCGGGTCATTAGTTAGATTGTAAATATCGAGCATGTAAAAGCTCAAGTGTAGGGGTACGTATTATAAACCCCATGTGATGTATTATGTTATTCAAAAAAAAGAAAAAGAAAAAGAAAAAGAAAGAGATTGATGTAGAGTTGTGTAGAGTTTGTAGATCTTCGTCCGAGTCTTGGCTTAGCAACCAAACCAAAGTGTATTCGTGTAAATAATTAGCTAACCCTTCTACTCCAAATTCACCCAAAGCCACCCAAATGTATCCCATCCGTTTCCGTTTCCATTATATGTTATCTTACACCTACACCCCACAACCCTTTAAAAGACCTCTTAGATAGTAATGAATAATACTTGTGCCCAACGGTGGGAGGTTTGATCCTTTACCAACTTGGTAATTTATATGCTATGAAAGGTATTATGTGTTGATTTTCTGTTTCACCCCTTATGTATAATTCTTATACACCCCGAGTGAAAGAGAGAATCCCTAAACACTTATGTGAGATGCTAGTATATACTTTTCGTGCTTTTAATTACGAGGTCTAGAAGGTTGTGTTGTAGAATATGTTTAAAGAGTAGATCAAATGACCCTTCATATTGTTATTGTCTAAAAGCTCATTTGCTTGAGGACAAGCAGATCTCAAGTGTAGGGGTATTTGATGAGGTGTCATTTTATACACTTTTTTGGGGTCATTTAACCCCCAAAATCATGCATTTATGCCCAAAATAGGTACTTAATTGTTCTTTTTTAGGTATTTCGCATTTGGAAGACATTTGGAAGAATTACACGTGACTTGGGCTCATTTGGAGAAGAAACGGACAAGACTACGGATCTACACCAACATCTATCAAGAATGTCTCTAAAGTGGCTAGAGACGGCGTCACAAATTCAACGTGACGTCGTCACCACGAAGATCAAGACGACGTCACCATATCTCACGACGGCGTCACAGTACACGACCCAACCCAATATCTAGATTATTCTATTCATGACGGCGTCACGATTAAAACGCGACACCGTCACAACGTTTTTCCTATATCTACGAACCAGTTTTAGGGTTTGAGTGTGTAACTTTAGAATAAAAGAGGGTACGGACCCTATTTGTTTTAGCAGTTGTTATGGCGTTTTTAGGGACCTAAAACCCGCTATTTTTCTTCCTCCAACTCATGTTTTAATCAAGTAAGGTTTACTTAATCATTTAATATGTCTATGTGTTGTTTGATCTATCTATGCTCTTGCTTTACCTTTAACATGCTTGGCTAAACCTCCTATTGTATTTATTTATGATTGTATGAAACCTAGAATGTAGATCTTAGTGGTGTTGCTTCTTGTGATGGATGTGCACGTTAGGTCTTAGAAAACCAGTTTTTGTTTGTATCGCTGTTGATATGTCTAAGGAAACGTGATTGTGTAGAAAGGATACCATCGAGTAACATTCTTCATACTACCTTGCCCCCTAATATGGTTGATCCACTTTTAATATATTTCAGATGCACTTAGTGTACTTCTAGGGGTCGTGTATCAATCTTCATACTAGCTTACGCGTGCGTTGCTCTAGCGGCATACTAAGTAGACGGCGGGTTCGTGTAATTCGTTCATGACTTAGAAAGTAGTTACACAGATCATCACAAGGGTGACAAGGTAACAACACTAGGAGAAGAAATATTGGGAGTAATACATGATTAAATAAACACAGTCTTTTATCTTCCTTCAACCCTTAGAATTTTGTTAGACTGTGATCAAGCCTTCCCAACCTATTCCTCGAGTGAAAGATAACAACTCCCCGAGTCTTGCATGTACTACTACTACAACGATTAGGTGCTCTGCCTAGGGAGTTGTAAAACTTCTTGTTGAAGTCTAACGACGACCGCATCACCATACAATCTTAAACATCAATCCTCAATAAAACAAATCCATAACACACTTCAAAAAGCAAGACCTATCAAACATGATCCATACAGGATACACTTAAAGGCTGCTATCTCACATCTCAACCTTCACGATCATTATATTCACTTAAAAATGATGCTCGAAAACGTCAACAATAATGTTGGTGAGCTCGTAGGTTTGATTTAAAACCCAGTCGCTATGTTAATATTTTCAACAATGGAAAATTATGCACGATGACAATGAATATATTCAAATAAACCCTTGACTTAGCATCCCCGCTAATCATGTACCATGACCTAGCATCCCCGCTAGTCATCAAACCAGCATATACCAATGCTCTTGGAGTCGCAACTCTGAATGTCACTTACGCACCGAAGGGCCTATCAGCTGGAGCAATTACTTAGGGCAGGACCACCACAAAACATAGCAAATCCTTGCTAATTACATATATTGTCGTGCATCTCGATGCATGCAAGTACAATCAAACCACATAATATTCACACAGCAGTCATAAGCACATAAATTGTCTCAAAAACAAAACCACGTTTCGCACAGGTAGAAAACACATTCAAAACACATTTGAGCATTTTCCTCCAACGGAAAAGATTTAAAAAGTAGGGCTACGAGAACTCACCTCAAGTAAAGGCGTCTAGCCGCAATCTCAAAATCACACAAGCAAATGCAACGACGTCCGAACATGACCTAGTCCAATTAACGTTCCATTTTAATCATTCATTTCCAAAACAGTTTTTCCCATGTTCTGATGCATAGAGGTCAGACGCGTTGTACGGTTATCCTTAACGTTTTAGTGGTGTGATGTTTGACGACTTAACTTCAAACGATGAAATATCCCAACTCATATCTCAGTATAATATATTCAAACTATTTAAAGTAAATAGATAAGTAATATAATAAATATATCCCGATAAATCCATCCGGTACACTTAGTTACCATAAATTAATCATTTATACTATACGAAATGAAACGTTTATTCACGTTAAACATTTTAGAGAAGTTTTGAAAAAAATGTAATTTTCGTCTTTTAGTAGACTTATTAAAATAATAATATATAATAATATTTCATTATGAAATCAAAAAGTCACACTTTGAGTAAAACTTCTAAGTATAGACTTTTTACAAAATTTCGACATGACCCGTACGTTTATATAACGTTTTCCAAGGTTTTCAAACTATAAATTCAACCACTTTTCGCAATTTTACCATTTTCTGACAAAAACCTCAAAATCACATTTCGCAACGTTTATCAAATTACATTTCCCAAAACAACTTCCAATAATATTTCATAAGTACATTTCGCCTTCCAAAAGTTCGTCAAAACTTATAAAACGACTAGTTAACGCTTATTGGGCATTAAGGCCCAATAAGGATCCATTAAGGGTTTTACATATCCGAAATACATTTTAAGCCCGATACTAAAGCCTATTAGTATTTTTAAGTCTAAATCAAAAGCTTAACCAAAATAATCCGGACCTTAATAAGCCACAATAAGTCACGGCTTATTGTGCTTATTGGGCCGTGAGCCTATAAGCTCCAAAATAAGTCCAAATACCTTATTAATAAGCTAATAAACTGCGTAATATATTCGGTTATCACCATAGGCTATAAAAATAGTCCATAAAAATACGACATACTAGGATAATAACCAAAAACATTTTCCTTCCATACCCTCTTTTTGCCGAGAGCTAATAAGCCCATAATAAGCCATCCGAGCTTAAAAATAAGCCAAAATAACCCATATACAAAATAATAGAACCTTGTACCCTTTTCTTTTCCATTTGAACCTAAACCGAACCCTTTTTGTTCATTCGCAAATTTTTCATTTTTGATTTTTAACAAACGCACCGTACAACTAACATCTATGCATCATTTAACACAAAAAATTACAAGTTAAATGTTAATTTAGAAAACTTACAAAGAGGGTTTCAAAAAGCAAGAACGAACACGAACCGACTATCTAAACGTAGTTTAAATGATTACCCGAACACTAAAATCACCTCGGAAATACTCTAAACCACCATGTTCTTGATCAAAATTCAAAAATAAAAATTTGTATGTGTGTGTTTGAGTTCGAACGTGGCCAAGGAGAGAAAGAGAGAAAGTGTGTATATAAATTTTTGATGAATGATTTTTGAAATGAGATAAAACAAACCATATAAGCAAAAATATACCAAGGAAGGACCATGTTTGCTAAAATTAAGCCACCTTGTCTCCCTTATGTCTTGAACCTGCGGCTAAGGTATCCAATGGGCTCGGGGTGCCTTCTTTCGTGTCGAGTTCACTTAAATCTCAAAAACCGTGATCGTAAAATATTTCCCGAAGTTACTTAGCATTTTTATTCATCTTAAAAATACTTTTCTAATAACTTAGAGTATTTACACGATATATTTCCATGTTATACTTCTCAAAAACTCATTTGACCATTAACGGACGTGTCGAGACTGGTTTTTTGGCATTTCTCATAATTCACGGGTCAAATCACCCGAAACATAAATAACACAATAATACCCTCTAATAAGGATTATTATTATACACGATAAACCATAAAATACCTCAAATCTCATAAATTCACCACTGTCAACACGGTACATATTCTAATAAAACTAACAAACGTCAAATAGTCAAAGGACTAATATTATAATATTCAAAACAAAGAAAGGGCAAGCGTTACAATTACTTTTGGTGAAAGGATTAGAAGATTCTTTACCCTTAATTGTTCTTCATCCTAACCTTTGGTTTTACTCGAATGAGGGAGTGAGCAATCATGTGTATCTATTCCATCGTTATGGATGTGTATACATGGTTTCGTTGCCCTTGTTGGTTTACGAATATTGGTAAAGATTACTAGACCTATTCTTTAGCTTATTCGAGTTAGGGAGTGAGCAATCACATATGTCTATTTCATCGTTATGAATGTGTATGTGTGATTTTGTATCCTTTTTCTGGAATATTGGTATCGATAGAGACTAGAAAGAATGATAAACCCTTTAAACCTTAACCTAGTTTACCTTTATAGACTTGTTACTCTTTAGCTTTAGTGGTGGAGATGTGTATCATTGCCAAGCTTATGATAGAATACTTGTCACGACCGAGCAATTGAGCGAATTACTTAAATGTTAGCACATAGATTAGTTGATTGATTTGAGTGTTTTCATTTTCCTATTTCGTGAGGTGTTTGGTTGTGTACTAGTAATTGAACGAAAAATTGCTTAAAGGAAAAATCCTTGACTATGGTTGGGATACATTTCATAAGTATTTTAAAGTCTACTTGAGGACAAGTAGGATTCAAGTAACGGGATATTTGATGACATCAAATAACGTCTATTTTTTATCATCATTTATCCTATGTAAATTATCAATTTTATATCATTATTGCATGAATTGGTACTTAATTGCTTAAATTTGTTATTTGCACTAATTATAGAGCAATTAGTGAAGTTTAACTATAAGGCACACATTTTGGAGCTTAAACGAAGAAATCTAAAGACTATTGTTCTGACAACCCAATACGCCGTATCCAACAAAGAAGATACGGCGTATATGTGCTTGCACTTCACAAGAAACCACAAAGATTTGATGACCTATACGCCGTATCCAGAAGACCCTATACGTCGTATCGAAGATCAAGTATTGGAAGATTCTGGAAGATATCAAATGTGGTTCTTACTCTAAGAAATTCTTAATACGCCGTATTAAGCTCATTTAATATGGCGTATCGACCATATTCCAGACTTTATAAATACAAACCCTAAATACGAATTTTGGACATGCAATGGAGGCCATCAGCGGGTGATTCATAATTTAACCACCAAGTTTGATTTTCAGAAAGGAAGAGAAGCCAAGAAGATCTAGCAATGTGCTTCAATTCATAGGGAATACCTTGTAATCATCTATACTCTAATAATCGTTTGATTTTTGGTATCATTCGTTTAACTCGGTCAGTTTACCTTGATTGTTCGATTATTATGTTTGTATTCGTTACAATGGTTATTGGCTAATACCCTTGGGTATTAGCCATGTTTATGATAATGTAATGTTTGGTTTGTGTATATCGATTGCATTCTTATTTGTTGTGTGTTAATTATGTTTATCAATTTATACTCGCTTATATGCTTAAGTACGCGACCTATCATTCAACTGGATCTAGGATACAAAATATAGAGTTAGCTAGATGTCGGGATAACTCTCCATATCTACGACTTATATATCTAGAATCATGGGATCACAAATATTAACCTATCTTTGCCATTGGTTTAGTGAACAAGTTGGACTGGCAGGTGACCTGGAATCAACAAATAACGTTCTGATTCTATTGGTAAAGACCCGGACAGTGGACTACTAGTATATAAAGAGTCTTTAAGCAGTAAGTTAGTAAAGTCTAAATGAGCTAGGGTTTAATAAGATCACCATTATTAATCTCCTAAGATAGATTATAATCAGCACCGATTGCTTTATGCGGATATATTTAATTGTGTTTATTTATAATAAACACAATTAGTTTGTTAAAAACTCGTTTTTAGGTTTTGTGTTATAAGAATGTTATAAGTTACTTTTACTTTTAGTTTCGGTTAAGTTATAATTGCAGTAAATGCTAATAGTGGAAGTATTCATACATGCAACTTTACAAGATAGGTTCCTATGGCAGTGGTAAATTAGATTTCGACCTGATATCTATTAACTAACAAACGAGTCAAAAGTTTTGATGTGTCATGACTGTGTGAGCAACTCATAGATGGAAACAAGTCAATTGTTTTGATGTGTCAATCAAGGTTGTCAAAATCGCGATCTTGATCGTAAGATCGTACGATTCTACGATCCCACACACAAAAAGCGATCAGGATCGTAACAAGATCGTGATTCAAGTAGGATCGTATCAGGATCGTAGGATCGGATCGGATCGCGTAGGATCGTAGAATGGCCTTATTTTGGACTTTTGGTAATTTAGGCTAAGGTTTATAAATTTTCATCAAGACGGTTTCATATTTTTTTTCTATCCATAATCGTTTAATGATTGAAACATAAAGTAGGTGCACGTATGTAGTATATTTTTTTATCCAAATCATTCATTTATCGATTGAAACATGAATGAACTTTGTGCAAGTATGTATTACAATATATCTAATGTTCTATTACCATGGTAATTGAACATATAACTTTTTTCTTTTATTATCCATTTAGATTCGATTATCATATAAGGGGGAATTTCATATATACCCAATAAAATTTGAAAAATTAAATATTTCTTCAAAACACAAGTTATCAATGCATGATGTAAAATGCTATTAAAAAATGTTTGGATAAAAAATGTAAATATTAAAGTGTTTTTGGGATATATGTAAATGCTCATCATATAAAATATTATATAAAAAAACATATAGAAATGTAAAAAAATAACTTTATACAAAAATATATATGTTTTCATAGGATCTTACGATCCCGATCCGATTCTACGATTACGATCTTGCAAAGCCGAAAACGATCCTAACTAAGATCCCGATCCTGACAACTTTACTGTCAATAACTAAAAAAAATGTTGTTCAAGATCAGAAAACCTAAATCGTTGGCTTCAAACACTACATTGTTTGAATTTTTTACTCCGTAACACATACGGTCCACAAGGGCGGACCCATGATTTTTAATGGGGTGTTGCACAAAATAAATGTTGGTCAAATTAAAGTTACGTAATAAGAAACTAAGGTAGCACAATTATTTTGGGGGTTGCACATGCCATTAAAATGGCAGTTTTGAAAAAAATTTACGCTTCATGACCTAAAATCGGGTGTAGCCTGTGCTACACCAGGCACCTATGTGGGTCCGCCCTTGACGGTCCATGTACTACATGAGGGTAGTGGACAACATATATGATTGCAGATTCGCAGACACCTTTTAGAATATGTGAATAACTGAATACAAATGAGTGATACATAAATCCAAACTTGAAGAATGATTCATTTAGTAGTCAAAATGAAGGATAACTATTAACTAGTCATGTGGCCTACTTCTAAAAAGCCACAATACGTTTAAAGCCATTGTTCATAAAATACCGTTTATATTCACGCTATCATTTTTTAATTCTCAAAAGCAAACAACAACACATAAGAAGCAAAGCATTACTTTAGTTTTTTGTTGAACAATATAAAAAAGCAAAAATTAATAACATTATCAAGTAAAATTTGATACTTAAATGGATACATGCCAACATCTGAATTTTATTTATAAAGAATTACGCTTAAAGTTTGATATATAAGTGTACAAACATATATCACACAGGTTGAAGCGCAAGGCTTAAAAGGGGAAGTCATAGGTTTTTTAATCACCAACCCTTCACATGTGGGAGAACATGTTCACGTTAAGAGACATGGTATTTTATACTTTATTAAGATAACTAGGTGATGAGGCCCATGACCCCCTCTATCTAATTTAGTTTAGGGACAAAATAGATGACCTCCAATCTACCTTCTCAAAAAAGTAAAATAGTTTTCTCAAATCTCAAAGGCAGTAGCGGAGCTTGACGGTCAAAAAATAAAGGGTTAATTTCATATATCTCCAATTAAAACCCTATAATGTTATATTTGTCCAACCAAAACTCATAATGCTATATATATCCAAATTAAACACCAAATTGTTCATATCTACCCATTTTACTAATTTATTTATTTTAAATTTCTAAAAATCTTAATAATAATCATTTTGAAATGTATAGACTATTTTACCCTTTTTAAACGGATGAAAAACTGTCACAGTCAGTTGCAAGTTACCCTTTTGTAATGTTACTGTTCTATATAAATTGTTTATAGATGTTTGTCGTTAGATGTTACATGTTAGTTTGAATAAGTATGTGATATTTGTGGTACTCGTAATCTAATTTGTGCAAATGGCCCATGGTGGACAAGTTGGGTTTATGGCATAGGGTACCAGTACTAATGGGGTTGGGTTATTTGGGTCTAAGAAGAGATTTGCACCAGAGATACAATCATGTTGAAACGACTGGAAGAAAAAATGATGTTCATCAGTATCCTCATCGACGGCTGATGGGAAGTGCAATCATCCGACGGATGATATTGTAGGGAGTAAAGGAAGGATTTTTGGTGGTAATATGCCTCCATCCACTACCAAGTACATGTTCGATATATTTGCATACCCTTTAAAGAAACTGGCAATACGATTTAACTACTAATCAAATACGAGGGTATTTCATTTGTTTCGCAACTTAAGGTGTCACCCAAGATCATACACTTGGTGTCACCCAAGATTATTTAGAAGTAGATCCTATGGAGTATGGACTATGGAGTTGAGACGTGAACTATGGAGGATGCTTGGAGATGGAGAATGGACCAAGGTGACGTGACTCTATGGATCAAGTACTTATCCCTTTTCCTTTCCATAACTTTCTTTCCACATACCCATCAATGGAATGTTCTCAATAGCTGGCCCTCCAATTTACTATTTTTTTTGAACGGCTTAGAAACAGGTTATCACATGTCACATTTGAGAATGTTTTTAACTTTTGAACAAATTCAAAATTTTGAATGGTGATAACGAAAGTATATATTCCATTTTGACTATATCAGAAAATTGGAGAAAGGAAATTGATAAATAACGACTTTAACCTTTTAATTTTCTCAAACAAAAAATTATTATACTTTATTAAGTAATCAAACATTGGGTAAGGATTTACTGAGAAGAAAATATAAAATGAGAATAATGAGATATAACTATAACTACACTTTTGAGATGCATCGACTTGCAAGAGATGCATCTCTATTCATTTAGATGCATCTCAATTAGTTTCGAAAGTTATTTTGAAGTGAAAACAATGCAAAGTAGTACTAGCAAAAAAATTGACCCATAGAGGACGAAATATACATAGGATTCACATAACTTGATCAAATGCATCTAATATGCGTATACGCATTTTATTTTTTACTACAAACTTTTTTTTTTTGAACGGCAAATTGAAATTAATAAAAAAACTAGCAAGAAGCTAGAAAATTACAAGGATATGGATTTAGGACATTTCATCCAGGAAATCCAATCAATATTGTTTTTACATCTATTGGAACACCAAGTAAAAGAGTACGAAACAATATCATCAAAAAGAAGCTCCATACGCGGATGAGAAGATCCAAAAAGCACTTGGTTGCGGAATTTCCAAATCATCCACCACATAACATAAAAGACCCCTTCTAGCATTTCCTTTTGAGCTTTAGAAAACCGAGTAGTTTTGAACCAAGCAATCCATTCTTCGTAACAAGAAAAATCTGGAATATCAATTTCCCACCATCGAGCAATTTTACGCCATAAAGTCCGAGCTAAATTACAAGAGTAGAAAAGATGCGAGCATGATTCTCCAGCTAAACCACAATTTGGGCATATAATAGAAGGAATATCAATCCCACGAAGTGAAAGGTTAAGTCTCGTGGGGAGCTTATCCAAACAAACTTTCCACGCTAAAATATTTACCTTTATTGGAACCACTTTCACCCATCTAGTAACGTCACCAACAAAAGGTAAAAGAATATCATCAATAAATGTTCTAGCCGAGTGAACAGAAAACTCACCAGAAGATCCAAGAAGCCATGCCCATCGATCATTGGAAGGAGATAAAGATATAGACCCAACAAGTTCAACTAGATGGTGAAGCTGCTCTTCTTCCACCCCTCCACGGGGGTTTCTACGAAAAGAAGCAACAAACGAAGCATCAATGAGTTTATCTGCAACCGTAATACCTTTTTTGAGCTCCAACGCATATAAACGAGGAAAAGATCTGCTAAGGGGGACATCATTAATCCAACAATCTTCCCAAAAGAGAGTGTTCGCACCGTTTCCCACTTTCTTTTTCAAAAGCGCAAGAAGGTTAATACCTTTTGCGGACAAAGAATTGAGCTCTTTCAAGATACAATTCCAAGGGGATAAACTGGAAACCGAACCTGTGTGAACAAAAGGAGAACGATTGCCATATAAAACAGCAATAAGACGATGCCAAAGGGATGCATCCTGCGAAAGAAATCTCCAAACCCACTTAAATAATAAGGATCTATTAAGCGCAAAGAAGCTGGACACACCTAGCCCTCCTTTTTGTTTAGAAGCCAAAATTTTGTTCCAACTAATCATAGAGAATCTCTTTTCATTTATATCGGCACCATTAAAAAATTTTCTGCGAAGGGATTCCAAGTCACGAAGAACACCCAAAGGAGCTTTATAAAGCGACATATGATAAAGAGGCAAGGACGTAAGGACAGACTTGATTAACGTAAGACGTCCACCAACGGAAAGAGTCTTAATTTTCCATTTTGATAATCTGTTAGAAACCTTACCAATTATCTCATCCCAAGCCTTTCTCCTAGAAGGAGACATCCCAACCTTGACACCAAGATAAGAGAACGGAGTGGAAAAAGTAGAACACCCAATAATGTTAGCTGCCGCAAGAACTTCCTCATTAGAGACTCCAATGCCCATGAGTTTACTCTTAAGAATATTGATTTGAAGACCCGAAGCCAAAAAGAAGCATTTGAGCATACGAACTATGGTAAGGATGTTTGCTCTATCCCATTTGCCAATGAAGACTGCGTCATCAGCATAGAAAAGATGAGATAACGTCAACGAATCATCAAATCGGATACCCTTAAAAAGATCAGCATTTATGATATTATTGAAAGAAAGATGCAAACTTTCCATAACTAAGATGAACAAATAAGGAGATAAGGGGTCTCCTTGCTTCAAACCCTTGTGGAACTTAAATTCAGCGGTCGGACTACCATTAACAAGAATAGATCCCATAGCCGACGAAAGACATCCTTGAATCCATCCTCTCCATTTAATGCCAAACCCAAAGTTTCTTAAAATAATATCTAAGAAGTCCCATCTCACAGAATCAAAAGCCTTTTCAAAATCCACTTTAAAAATCATGGCTTTCGATTTATGAGCTTTGCACCAAGAAATAAGCTCATTTAAGATGAAAGGACCGTCAAGAATTTGACGGTTGGATACAAAAGCAGATTGAACATCACTAATAAGCTCAGATATTACCATCTTAAGACGATTAGCCAAAATCTTAGAAACGATCTTGTAAAAACACCCAATGAGACTAATTGGCCTGTAATCTTTAACAAACTTCGCATCATGTTTCTTAGGGATTAGAGCAATGAAGGATGAATTACATCCAGGAGGGAACTTACTTGAGATGAAAAACTCACGGATCGCATTAACAAAATCATGCTTAAGAATATCCCAAAAAGTACGAATAAAATCAAATGAGAAACCGTCCGGACCTGGCGATTTATTGGTTCCGCAATCCCAAACCGCTTTCTTGATCTCATCAAACGTAACATCACACTCCAAGTCATCCACCTGCTCAGAAGAAAGCTTTTTGAACAAATGACAATCAATATCAATACAAGGACCAGAAGGACTCTCAAATCGATTGGCAAAGTGCATGAGAAATTCGTTTTTAACCTTGCAAGGTTCGTCAATCCAATCTCCATCTATGAGAACACCACGAATAGCAAGTTGCGATCTTTTCTTATTAATTATCCCATGAAAATATTTGGAATTTTCATCGCCTTCAATGGCCCATCTCACCTTTGCTTTCTGAGCCAAGTCTAAAGAGTGACTTTTGTTAAAATTATGAAGCTCCTTTAAGAGAGAAATCCTTTCAGTGACTAACTCCTCGTTGCTAAGCCCATTATCGAATAACTTGTCAAGATCAGACAACCGAGCTTTGATAGAAAAGCAAGTATCATTAGAGCGTTTTATATCATCTTTACACCACTCTTTTATTGAAGCTTTAAGTGCCTGAAGCTTTTTCTTTAAAAGAATAATCTTATTAGAATCATTAGAACTTGAATAGCTCCATGAATCCTTAATGAGTTTATCAAAACCTTTCTTGTGAAACCAAGATTGATAGACACGAAAAAACGTGAACAATAAATATTGAACGGGGTTAGCAGTAAACATAGAAATGCATCTATCTTATCACTTTTTGTTATTATATGCAGTTATTTTATTTTTATGCTATTAAAACATAAGTTTTTTAAATTTTGACTTTTGTGACTATTTTACCTTTACTTTTTTTTCAAATTTTGAAAGGTAAAGTGGTTATTGTACATGGTATAATGGTTAAAAAATTAGCACAAATGTGATACACATAATAACAAATTTTGACAAATTAGATGTATTTCTAAGTCATTAAACCTTTATGTTATGTACTTTATTCGGCATTTTTACTCACATCATCAACAAAAGAAGATAGTTTTTATACTTTTTCTTCTCTGTATTTTTGCGGTTTACAACTTCTAACTTGTTAAACTTTATGTTTTTCTATAGTTTATGATAAGTACCAAAAAATTATAAAAAAACAAAATAAAAATAAATAAAAATCATGAAGATATTACAATCATTTTATTTTCTTATCCCGTCTTTCACATCAACTGAATACTCCAATATTCTCATAACTATAACACGAGTATATTTAGCTAATTAGTGCATAAGGCTAAACATAATGGACTAATGGTATAACTATTTCACACTTAATAATTTTTGTTTTCTCATTTTTATTCTATAACATTTACTTATGTGATACTAAACACGCATATAGCTAAACAAGACCTCTCACGCATAGGAAGAATGGTGAGTAACACACATGACGCGCGTGAGGATGATGTACATATCATCCTTTGGCCCTCGTGCGTAAGGAATAAGCCTCATAACGCATAGCCTACACAACTTTATCACTAAAACCATATATCATCAAGCGAACAACAGGTTTACTACAATTATGCCCCTGAAAACCTCACATTATTTTCCCATTATTACATGGCAATCAATTTAAAGCTTAAAATCATGAAAAGCAACAAGATAAAAAAAGGATATTTAAAGCTTCAAATAGCTAACATTACGATCATTTAGTGAAATCTTTCGAAATAAAGCAAAAAGATTCACATGAAAATCATATATTTAAGAAAAAAGGCAAATTAATATATATGAATTAGAAGGAAAATGTTGGTGTCTTTTCTTACCCGATTTTGACTCACGTTACATTTTTGACAAGTTTAGACCGAAGTGTCAAATTTATCTTTGTCAAAATTTTAGATCGACTTTTTCCAACCCGATTTATCTTTTTAATCCATCACACATTCGTACGTCCGAAACAATGTGACAAAAAATATTATTAGTACTGTCAAAGTCGGATATTACTTATGATATTTGTAATAATTAGAGAAAACATATATTTACCAAACCCGATAGGACACGACTTGATACCACTAACATATTATTGAGGTTGATTATGTACTATTTACATGTGACATTTCCCCTATAATAATTCGACTTTTTATCTTTACAATCAATTGATATTTTATTGTTAAGATTATACTCTTTCCGTTTTAAAATAAGTGTCCAATTTGATTTTTCATAGTCAAACTGGTTCAACTTTGACTTTAAATATTTATTTTTGTGTTATATAATATTGATGAAAATTATTCCAATGAAAATATACTTGAAACCCAATTTATTTATATATTTTGCATCTTGTATTATATAACACACAAAAATAGTTAAGGTCAAAGTTGAATCAGTTTGACTTTAAAAAGTCAAACCGAACACTTATTTTAGGACGGATTACTGCTAATTAGGACAACAAATTGCTGTACCAAGATAGATTAATCAATTGTTACATTTGATTGGAACCATAAGCTGGAAAAAAAGATTTGTATATTTGTATTAGTCCTAACTCACCTAATCCTTTGAATGTGGTGGATAAACATCCAGTCAATTACTAATGTTTTGGAATTTATTTTATTTTATAACAAGTTGGTCTATCATGTAGTATGTGATTAAACCGTGTCATCCACACTCCTAATCAAAGTATCAAACAAATAATGTGCGATTAATGTTCACATCTTTGTTTTCCGAAAGAGACAAATATTGCTCATGTACAAAAATATACAATAGATGCTCTATTTCTCGACATAGATTTATTAATCTTGATTTAACCATTTTGGGGTGTTTTAGTGCCTAAAAGACATGTGATTATAACTCTAACTAAGGGTGCTCACGGTCCGAAAACCGGACCGAAACCGACTTTTGTCAAAACCCCAGATCGAAGACCGGACCGAAATGGTTCGGTCCGGTCCGGTCTAATAAGGCATAATTATCGGTTTTTTCGTAAGATCGGACCGGACCGAGGACCGAAAATAAAGAAAATGACGGACCGAAGACCGGACCGAAATAGGTTCGGTCCGATCAGGCCAGTCCGGTTCAGACCGGTTTCTCGGTTTGATCCTGTCCGCGGTCGGTTTTGCTCACCCCTAACTCTAAAGGCCCGTTTAGTTTATAGATGGGTTTAAAATTAAGATTTGGATTTGATTTTAATTCGTATTTAATACATAAGAAAGAGAAAAAAAAATTACTAAAATAAGATATTATTTAGCAGATATTTTAGTGGAAAAATATAATATTTAATAGATAACAGATATTTTATAAGTTAGTTTAAAATTTTTAAAAGAATAAAATAATTATTATTTAGCAAAAAGACACGCGACATAAATACTTGGCCTACACAAATCTACAATCCCCACCCAAATGATGTGGATTCAAACCGTACCATTTTTTATGATTCTATCATAAATTGAAAATCAAACTTTAAAACAAACAATGATTTTAAACTCTAATTTGAAAAACCCATAGTAAGCTCATTAAACAAACATGCCCTAAAATGTTTTACATCTTAAATTTACGTGCAAACCTCGTAAATTAATCCACCAAAAATTCGAAACCATGATTAGAAAAATAGAATTTCCTTGGTAATAATTTTACAAATTTGTTCCCACCATATTATATACGTTTCCATTTGGATTTTTCACACACTTTTCATTATCAGTAGTTGGTTACTTATGTGTTGTTTGTTTATTAAGAAGCTTCGAATTTGAATATGATTCGCACATTTGAATTGGAATATTCGGTAGAAAAGTCTGAATCTGCTTTTCTTCTTGTATCTGAATAAGTGGTTGAGAAATCTGAATATAAATAAAATAAAATTGTTTGTTTTGATAAAAATGTCTAGATGTGTTAAACTATAGTTTCTACATTTATATATAAAACGATTACATTCGCACAAGAAATAAACTTCATTAAATAAATAAAAAATTTATAATATAATCAATTTAAAGTTTGAATTTAACTTCTTAAAATGATTAACTAAATGAGTCGCGTTAAAATTGAGATGTATGAGTCCGAAATCGTACCCCTCAATTTAAACAAAATATGAATTGACACATATCATCATCTTTTACACTTTTTATCTAATAAAACATATGCAATTATTATATTTAATACTTTTAATACAAAAGATAAAGGTGAAACAAAAAAAATCAAGAAATAAAAAAAGCAAAAAAAATATAACAAAGTAGAAAAAAATAAAAAAACAAAAAAAATAAGAAAAAAAGACATTAAGAAGTGACACCCTCTTCACATCTAGTTCAGTAAGAGGTTTATGTGTTTTACTGATCAGAAAAGACTAAACGCTCTTAACACTGCTTGCCTCTTACTGCCTCTGAATGACTTGAAAAAAAAACAATCTCAATGACCTAAATATCTTACTGCATCTGAATAAGTCAGATTAAGATGTTGTTAAAAGATATTTCTAAAAAAATAAACACCACCTTAGTTTTGTCAAAATTTACTTTATGTCATTTCTGATACATCTATAAATGTACTTATACACGGTAAAATAATACTCCCTCCGTCTCTAAATAAGTGTCCACTATTGACTTTTGAAGTCATTCTTACGCAACTTTGACCTTAATTATTTCTTCTTGTGCTATATAATACTTGATGCAAAATATATGAATGAAATGAGTTTTAAATGTATTTTCATTGATATGATTTTCGTTAAGTATTATAAAACACAAACAAAATAATTTAAGGTCAAAGTTGATTTTCACTGTTTTAGGGGTCGTAATCGTAATGGACTTTCTTTGATAATAAGTATTGATCGTTTTTTTTATTTAATAAGTTGTCTCTTTTTAGTTTTTGGAAATGAGATGGATGCATGCATCAGAATCAGCCGTCGGCAAGAGAAAAAAAAGGTACCCTGTTGGTACCTCCGGCCCACTTAATAGTGTTAAAAGGTAGTATAAAAGATTTCTTTTGTATTTATTTTTTACAGTGCAACGCAATTTTTTTATCAGTTTCTGTTTCGTAATTTTTAACCGTTTTCCATAAATTTTAGACCATGTTAATCTTATATTTTTTCGTTCCATTTTCTCCGTGTCAAAGGTTTATAACATATACAAAATTAAAAAAAAAATACCACATAAAAAACGCAAAAACTAGATGGGTACAAATGATGTTTCAGAGTCAATGTTTTGAAAACCGAGTCAATAATCGACCCAGTCGAGTCATCGGGTCACCGGTTTCCCTGTTTCAACCGGTTGGACCCCCGGGCAGCCGGTTTTCAAAAAAAAATAAAAAAATAATAATATTAGCATAATACAAACAATTATATATAGTAAATTAATGAATATACCTTATATTAATAGCACTAAAAAAAACATTTACTACCAAAATATAACATGTAACAAATAAAATTATTCGTTGCAAAAATAAATAAAAGAAAGCTTATTTTATTATAAAAAACAAAAAACCAAAACTCCCCGACCGGTCAAACCGTGTCCTCAGAGACCCGGGTTGACCGGTCACCTAAACCCGGCGGTTTAAATCGGGTTTTCGAAATATAAAAACCCGGTTTAATTTAACCCGTTTTTTCGACCGGACCCGATTCAACCGGTTGACCCGGCCGGGTCGAACCGGGTTTCAAAACATTGTTTAGTTACACATTACATAAGCCGAAAAAAAATGTGGAAAACGACAAAAGGAAGGTGGGGCCCGCAGTGACGACGGCCACAAGACTGTATGTATGACTTGAAAGAAACAACCCGGGTGGGGGAAACACATGTATATCACTCTACACTTTTCAAGGATACCCTTTTTCTTTTTTTCCCTATATTTTTTAAAGTAAATTACATAAATCTTCTTTATAGTTTGATGAAAATTGCATCTACATTACATTACTTGATAGTTTAAAGCAATATTTTAAAATTCGGGTTGAACCGTGTACTGATCGGGGTACCGGAAGCCGGGTTTGATCGAAAAACTCGGTTGAATCGTGACCCGATGACTTAGCCGGGTCAATTTAGAAACCGATTTTTAAAACATTGGTTTAAAGTTACATTCTTTATTGCTATCTTTTCAAGTAATAATATTGATAGTTTTCTGTCGTAACACTGACAGTCCTTGTGGATTGGCAAAAATTGCATATGTCGTCCTTGATAATTTAAAATGAAAAATTATCGGTGTTATTTTTTGTAAAAATAGAAAATACAACTGTAATTATATGTATATACTATGTTAAGGTTAAAACACTGTCGTTTTGGCAGCTCCGCTATAGTAGCCGGCCCATTGGGCTCTCAATTTGGGCCGGCCCATTTGGCAATTTTTTTTTTTAGGACAATGTAAAAAAAATCGCTTCGGTCATAAAATAGAAAAAAAAAAACTACAAAAATATTGACTTATTCAGATAAAAAAAACTCGCGAACATGAGGCCCAACACATAAGCCCATATGAAAACAAAACAAACTATTAAATATGGGACCGAAAAAATAAACCCGCACAAAATAAAAAATAGAAAAGAATAAAAATAAAATTTTAACGCAAAAATTAACCCGCACTATTAAACATGAGACCGAAAAAATAAACACGCACAAAATTACAATTAAAAACGCCTTGCAATAACGCGCGATTCTCATTTAAAGTCCATGTTCCCATAAAATTATATTAAAAAAAACACGTATAGCCAAAAAAAGAAACCTTTAAACATAAGCCTCACACATAAGCCCATATAAGAAAAAAAAACTATTAAACATGAGGCCGAAAAAATAAAACCGCACAAAATAAAAAAAATAATGCCTCGCGAAGAATAAAACGACGTAGTTTTGTTCTACACGCTACAGTGCTCGACCCTTTGGGCTCCTAATTTGGGCCAACCCATTTGGCCTTTTTTTGTAGGCAATGTAAAAAAAACCGCTCGGCACAAAATAGAAAAAAAATTACAAAAATATTGACTTATTAAGATAAAAAAATTACCCGCGACATGAGGTCCAACACATAAGCCCATATATAAAAAACAAACTATTAAACATGAGACCGAAAAAATAAACTCGCACAAATAAAAAATAGAAAAGAATAAAAATAAAATTTTAACGCAAAAATTAACCCGCACTATTAAACATGAGACCGAAAAAATAAACCCACACAGAATACAATAAAAAACGCTATGTTCCCATAAAATTATATTAAAAAAATCTCGTATAGCCAAAAAAAGAAACATTTAAACATGAGCCCCGCACATAAGCCCATATAAGAAAAAAAAACAAACTATTAAACATGAGGACGAAAAAATAAAACCACACAAAATAAAAAATAATTATGCCTCGCACCTACGCGAAAAAAATTAACGACCCGCAGCAACGTGCGTTGGTAATGCATGCTGTTTAGAACCTCAGCGGTGATCTTGATAATTAATAATTCTATTGGCCAAAGCTATAAGAACCATTTATGTATTCACAATTTTTTTATACTTTTTTCTCACAAGATGATGATTAGAAAATCAAAATATTTTTTATGATAACTAATCAATTTTAATAACCTTTTGACATATTTATACAATTTATAATGGGGGGGCTACATCTTTTCAATTTCAAATAAAACAACAATTTTTTTATCTTCTTACTGTGTAGTGGATACCAACTTAATTTGTTGGCAAAATAGCTTTATATTGGTAAATTTCAAGCAGATCCATTGAATTTTGGTTGAACGATAGATATTTGATTTGACTGGTTTATAGTAAATTTCCTTATTTTTAATACATATTAAGGTACCGCTAAAGAGGCCCTAACATCATAGTTACAAGACCAAACATGCGTGAGTTGTATGTATGTATACTGAAAGTACATGGACAAAGTTCGGACTCATTAGTAGGAGCTGAATAAGATACAAGAGCTGAATAAGATACAGATATGTTAAAATATATCAGAAGATAAAAATATGATAAAAGGAATATCTTTTACACCAAAATCATTTCAGCAATTCTGCGATGTGGGGGAAAAGGTCAAAAAAAGTCCAACATGGTCAAAGTACCTCAAGTGGGAGCCCAAATAAAAGGCACTGTAGCAACCATTTCCAAAACGGCGTCGTATTTTTCCACCATTAGTATATATATATAATGAATAGCACTTCCCCTCCAAATAATACTTTTCTCCAAAAAGTTAAACATTACTTTCCCTCCATTTTTTTTGGGAATTTGGCTTTTGGTGTCTAAAACCGAAACCGACCCGAAAACACCAAAAAAAAATCGAGCCGACGTCTCATTCGGTTCTGTTTTGGTTCAGCATTTTACCGCATTTCGGTTTCGGTTTCAGTTCGGGTCAACTCGGTTCGGTTCGGGTTTGACCCGATGCTCAGGCCTACTTTCAATGCTTAACCATCTCTAATTCTCTATCACTTGTACATCATATTGTATTTACTAACAAATTATGTGCAAATATTGAAGCTTTGATATTACTATCATTCTTTATACAAGAATTGCAAAAATAGAAGATGTTAATGTTTAATAGACGATTATTTATGTTTTGTAAGTATACAAATCTTCACGCGTACAAATTTATTGAAAATTTGATCTTGCGTATTTTTTATACTCGAAGTTAGAGGTGCAAAAAAATCGGTTAAAACCGGTGTCCGGTTTTTAGAAAACCGGTTTTAAAATAACCGGTTTTTCTAATAACCGGTTTCGGTTTTTTCGGTTTTTCCGAAATCGGTTTTTTTCGGTTATAAATGTTCGGAATCGGTTTTTTTCGGTTATAAATTTTCGTTATCGGTTTTTTACCGGTTCGGTTTTTTTCGGTTATAAATGTTCGGAATCGGTTTTTATACCGGTTCGGTTTTTTTCGGAATTTAAAACTTCGAACATTTATTTAATAAACTTGTTAATTATCAAACATTTAATTAAACAATACACCGGAAACATACTAAACAAATACAATCATAACTTTTTATTTGCACCGGAAACATACTAAAAAAATACAACCATAACTTTTATTTAAACAATACAATTATACAACTAAAAATATATAAATACTAATACATTTCGAGCTTCGGCATGGCCATCACCCGAAAACATATTAGTGTACTCAAGTATGTCGAGCTTCGGCATTGCCATCACCCGTTATACTCAATCCATTAAATCTTCCAAAAAATCTTCTACATCTACGTGTTCAATATCTAAGTCTTCAAACTCACCTTCATCTAATTCGGTATTCGGAGGTGATATCCCTAAATCAACTTCTTCTCTTGCTATAGTTTCTTCAACGTCTTCTAATATCGGACCTTCCAACGATGTTTCATGTTGTACCCTATCTACTCCGTCCAAATAATCTTTCAAACATACACATACTTCCACGGATTCGGGGGTTAGTCTTGACCTTCTTTCCGATATAATTCTACCGCTAATAGAAAAGGCCGATTCGGAAGCTACCGTCGAAGCTTGGACCGTTAATAAGTCACGAGCCATAGCGGATAAAATTGGAAATTGGATTTCCCTTTCTTTCCACCAAGCCAAAATGTCAAAGTTTGTAAACTCTTCGGGCCTTAAAGTTATTAAAAAGTTTGTAGCCATATATTGTCCCAACTCGCTTGTTGGGGCCGATGTTCGTTGACGCTTTGTAGCGTCTTCAAATAAACTATTATAAAGGTTTATATTAATGTCACTTGCCATTCGGGACGATCCGGCCCGCATTTGATCAACAATTGGGTTTTGTATTTGACCATATTTTGTTGCATAAATTCCAAATAATTTTTTAAAGTTATCGTTAAATATAAAAATTTGGGAGTTTATATAGTTGGGGTCGGGGTTGTTAGCGTCTAACCCAAAGGATAAGTCTAAATTGTTCATTATTCTTGTTATTAAAAGTTCTACGCCTCCAACATTTAAACATGGATTAAGTGCGGCGGAACAAGTAAAAACCAAAGGTAAATTAGCAAAATATTTTACAAATTTCTTTTTTATAACTTTAACCATTCTTCTAAACATTTGACTAGGTGAGGTTTTTAATTCGTCTAATTTTTCCGTCATAGCATAAATTTGATTTAAAACTAATGAGCTAGTTGGGTAATAAACACCCGATAATATAGTTGTTGCCACTTTAAAAACTTGTAAAAAAATAGTTAAATCATTTAGTAGATCCCAATCTTGGTCGCTTATCGAAACGGACTTATTTCTATTAACAAGTGTTTCATTAAAAGCGTTTAAAGTCTCACGTTGTCGTAATATATTTTCAAACATCATGCAAGTAGAATTCCACCTAGTATTATTATCATAGCAAGGTCCTAGGGGTTCTTCACCACATTGTTTACGAAAACGTCTATAGTTCATTTGTCGTTCGTTACTCGAACTATATATAGTTACTAATAAACCCCTAAATTTCATCCTTAAACTATCACATATTTTTAATGCCGCTTGCACGGATAAATTTATAACATGAGCAACACAACGGGAATGAAAAAAAAGACCATCTAAAACGGGTTTTATACGTAATTTTAACAATTCCATAGCTCTAGTATTATTGGATGCATTATCTAGTGAAATCGTAAAAACTTTATAGCATGTGTGACATCATGGAATTGCATGAGAGTTTTATAAGAATCTACCTCAGAATCATGTATTTGCATCACATAAGCGTATAACTTTTAAATTCGCAACACATTAGCATAGATATTGAGGGAAACTGAAGGAAATGGGTTTTGAAAGAAGACAACAGGAGGAAATATAAGTGAAGTTTCTCGATGAACCGTTAAAAATATCATACATATCAGCACATCCTCAATGTTATTACATACATCTTATATATGATAAGCTGTATATGCAATAAGCCGATATATGGGCACATTTGATATAATGTACTTTCATAAGCTGATATATGCAAATAACGATATAATTCCATTGGATAATACATCTTATATATGTACTTTCAGTAAGAGATGATATATGCAATAAGCCATATTGTCATCTGATATAGACGTCTTATATATTACTATTCAGTCTGACCGAAACACCCCTTTCATTGTGCAGTGACCCTGATAATTCCTTTTTAGTTTTTCTCTTACCAACCACCCTCATTCCTACACCAATCTATCTAGCCAATCTAACTGATGTATTGGGCCTGAAATAGGCTTTTAAGACCCTTTTTTTCATTGCTATTAAGAGCCTGAACCAAACACTCCTCGTCTCATTAATAACCTCATCCAAACAAAAACAAACCTTAATTATGGGTAAGAAGCTGATCACACACGCTTCATATATACGTGCACCGATATATAATGACAATCACTCTAAACACTCCCTTGTTTCTACACTGACCTGATAAGTATGATCCAAACACACCTTATTCTGAGCTCTATGGTAGACTGATCCTAACACCTCTATTTTATATCAACCTGAATCAAATAAAGATAAACGGTCACTGGGAATATTTTAGCTCCAATATTGTACCTTGGAGCTGCATGACTGTGCCGATTTGCCATAGCTAATTTAATTAACATGCTTCACCTATAATCACATATAAATTAATAGTTTCTTATTGTGTTGGTGAGAGAGAAATTGATGCTTCCTGTAAACAAAGATAATGAACTGACGCTTGTTTTTCAAAATTGTGTAATAAGAACTTAGCCATGTTTTGTTTGCAATTTTATATGCAGCTTATTTAAATTCTTAATCAATAAGCTCATTCTTAGCGTTTTATCAGCTTAACAATCTATAGGCGTTAATAATGAGCTAAAGCGAGCACTCCCACCCCACTCGTAACTCTAACATCCATCGTTCATCTAATACGGCAATCACTAATTTCTTAACCATGTTCATGGCGCATTATATATTTCAATAACCATTTAACTCTTAGAAGGCTTATTAAAAGAGTTGCGAAACGTGTAAATACTTGATCCACTTTAAATTTTAACAGATGTGTTTTTCTCGACACCTTTCACTGGCATATAAATTTCAACACGATAAGAAGAGCAATGATAAAGCAAAACATATTCAACATGAGCTTCATGCATTTTACTTTAACACATGGAGAACACAAAGTTTCTTTTATTGAATTTGCAACATGAAGTTGTATGGTGGGTCTCCAATAACTTTGAAAAAGGCACTCTAATGAAGAGGTCAAGCCAACGGATTCATCATTACATGTAAATTTTAAACATAAAAATGGCAACTTTGAGGCAAGGACCTCTAAAGTGAGATGGTATTTTGGACATATAGCTTATAAGCTTTAATATATTAGCATAAAACATAATGATATTATATAAAACGCACGAACAATGTTAATATATGACGAAAATAAAGTACGATTCTACATAAAATTTTAGTATTCTACTAAATATAATTATATCATCCTTTTTCAAGATTTCTATCTATAGAAAGATTTGCGGAAATAACTTCTTGAACTGCGAATTATTTATCTTTGGCTCCCACAATACGTACTTGTCATATTTTTGGAAAATAAGATATGTTTGAATAAAAATGATCATAATCAAAAGAAAAACATAACATGGTTGCTACATACCCGCGGAACTTAACACAGATTATGCCAAGTCGATGCCAGGATGAGAACATCTCGACTTTTTCCCATGACCTGAAAATGAAATGGTTAGTCGAGATTCGATCATTGAGCAAACTAAACATCATCAGTACCATTCAAAAAACCCTCAAGAAAACAACTCTTTTTTAAAATAGCCCCATAGATAGAAAATTACCCGTCCACTCATTGCTCTTAGTTAAGTCGATACCAACAATAAAGGGTAAGACCCGAGCAACTGCACGTGAAAAGTGCCTCTGGTCACTTTATATGGGGCTAGTGTCCTCATCTGCAGATTCAAATAAAGAGATTCAACAATGGATGAACAAAAAGTACTCAAGCAAGGTCCTAAAAAGAGGTCACGAACCCTATTAAGTTAAGTTCAATATCGCTTTATATTGAGATGGAATTCCCATCAATGCTGAAAGAACAAATTCTGCTTCTTTTCGGTTTAAAGGGACATTCAAATTACTGTCATAACCCATTTATATAGGGAGAGCCGTGAAGATTATATATAAACTCACATAATTGTTTTACCTAAAAATTATCAAATTTCCGTTGAGGAATATTGTCATCAAATTTCTTCATCATGTCCCAAGGTCCACCCCAACTCCAACTAATACAATAGATAGAGGAAGCTTGCTGTAAAAAAGATATCACAATTTAGTATAATCCAAAGAATACGTAAAAGCTTGTATCTTTATACTTGATAACGGTTGCAAACAATCACCTTGCTTGGACTATGGCATCTACAATTTTCTGCAATAGGGCTCGGCTTGGGCCTGATTTTAACCTTTAACCTTGCTTGGACAGTTGGACGTGAAAGTGCCTGTAGATAAAGCGAATGTCTATAACTTTTAACCAATACCATAAGCAAACTAACCGACACAGTTGAACCATGGACATAATTTTTTTGAGTCTTCTATCACAAGTTTTGCAAGTCTTCCCTCATCAATTAGTGTATTAATTCAAATTAGTGTGTAAATAACTGGTGTAAGTTGAACCAAACTATTACCAAAGTACTAAAACTATTATTTTTAGTATCCACAATATTACGATTAATCCACCCATTTGACGACCTTTAAAAAGAATAGACAAAGTTAACTGTAGGAGACATTAGTAAGTGAATCAGTTGCCTTTTAAGGCAATAAACACACCAGAATTTCATGTTGACTTCATTAATAACGAGGGAGGGGCAACTTTATGTTAAAATTTGCTTTTCTTATGAATTAGCAATATATAAGCCAAAAATCTATCAGATCTTATCAAGCATGCTGCGCTCATGGTATATTGTATATGAAAATCTTGTCAATACCATGGCTATTCAAGTTTCATTTCTATAAAATACCATCCATTGTCATGTGTATATTGTGGAAGCTTTATCTATCACAAAACAAAAGTTATTGCAATGAGTGAACACCAAATGCAAACATACAACATCTATAACCATCTAATAGAAAAGTGGGTTCAAGTTTTAAAAATCAATCCTCATTGACGATGACAAGAATAGTCTTAGTAATACCATATGACCAACTTTCTGTAGCTCGGGCAATGAGGCATGTGCTAATATATCAGGATGATCTTAAAGGTGGTTCTTGATTAACTTCAATGTATGTCAGACCAAAAAAGTTACATTTTTTGCTAACTTCTTGATTAAATTGAATTTATACATAAAATGAGCTTGGATCTCCACAAGCACCTAATAACACATTTAAAATATGTGATTACTAATTCACATTGAAAATAATGCAGGTTTATGTATGCACCTTCGTAGGATTGGTCGAAGTTCGCCCAAAGTTAATAATTTTATATTGTACTATATATAATTGTGAATCAATTCACCTAAAAAAATAGACTAAATTAAATTCATTATAAACTTGCATGAAGAAATGGCAATCTCTACCATTTATTTTTCTAACTTTACATACACAGGTGGAAATTTCTATCCATTTAGTAGTTGATGATAGCTCCTCTGAATAATATCATCTCTAAGGGATCAAACACATATTCACTTCATTTTAACTCAACAAATTCATGTCACACTCATAAAGTAGAAACTGACCATGTGGTTAATTAATGTGGATAATATATTTGACTATAATACTGTTTGCACCACTTTTTTCAATGAATCTAAAAAAAATTAAAAATCACCTCAGAATCATACATATTCAAATTCATATTTTTAAGATGAAGAAGATGGAGAAGCATGCTAACCTATGTGTAGTTGAATGAAATCATAATGGATAAACGTTTATGAACCAGTTATACACCTCAGTCCCACACGAATCAAAATAAAAACCAATATCATAGCCACACAAATCAAACACCTATGGCAATATACTCATAAACACTTTTCCTTTAATAATGGCTCACCTCAATTGAAAAATTTTAGCTTCACAACACTTTTTAGCAAACACCTATTGCAATATACTCATAAACACCTCTATAGTGGCATACCTTTTTATATAAAAAAAAGATGTAATCTTGAATGCATCTTTGTGAATGAATTCTTTCAATATTATTCAACCCTGCAAAAAAAGATTAACAACAAAAGAAACAGTCAGTTTGCATTCAAAATCTCATATAAAAATTCAAAATTACCTGTACTCTTGTAGAAGATGAAGAAACATCAGCATCAAAACGTATTCGATAATGAAATTGAAAAAACTTATTTGACATCTTTTGAAAGTGTCACTGAATGCGGCATATTAAAAAATAATTTTTATATCAGCGACACTTGTGGAGTTAAGCATGAACCCAGTGAAAGGTGGTTTTTTTTATTGTAAATCAAGAGCATGTTCTTCCTACACATCATAACAAAGTAGAGGCCACTTCTCAAGATTGTTTTGCTGAGAACTACCAGGGCCCAATTATATAGCAAGACAGATACAGAAAGGTGTGTTAAACACAATAAACAATCAACTTGACAAAACACAAAGCCACTGTTTCATGAATACTCGATTCTCAAAAACTTTTACTTCAAGAGCCTTCCTGCAACGATGATGTCACTGAAAACTAATATGGCTTGGTTTTATCCCGAAACTGTAGGTAACGAAACTAAAAAGTATATAAACACGATAAACAATCAACTCAAAACAGAAATCCCTTTTACCCTGTGACCAAATCCATCTCAACGCCATGTGTAAACTCTGTACAAAACAACTGCAGAGAAAGAGCAACCTTCCCTCTGCATATTCATACTGAACAGAAGCGGAGCCATATATCTGGGGAGATACAATTGAACTAACTGAATAATACAAATACTTTATATGAAAACAGCAGTGTATTTAGTAGTATAATTCAGGTAAAAACTTCGCTTCGATCCAACAGATTATGCATATAAACGTTACCAAGACTCCACACCCTGGTACTCCGAAACCTATCTCATACAATAAAATCATGGCAAAAAGAATTTACATCAAAGATAAAAATTAAGATTAGCACTAGCTCTACTAATAACAAGTAAATACTAAAATACCCCGGATCAAGGTCAGGGCCGTCTTTGAGAGTGTGCAAGATGGGCGGCCGCACAAGGCCCCAAAATTTGTCTCAAGGCCCCAAACGTGTCCTCGTCCAACAAGTATATGCTTGTGTACACATATTTCTCAGAAGAAAAAAGTATTTAGATGAGAAAATATCCTAAATGAGTAATATGTTGAACGTTTAAATAACTAATTGCATTATATCTTATAAACGGTGACACTTATATATAAAGTTTCATTCTCGAAAAGCCTCATTATATAATTTCGTCCAGGGCCGTCTCTAAATCTCTAAATTTATAAAAATTTAGAACGCCCTCATCAGGGGGGTGAGAGGTAAGTACTAGTAAAGAAAGGTATTTTATCAAATACACTAAGTAAATTAAAATACAATTTCCCAAACCAATCGAAGCGTTTAATTCGAGTAATAAACTCCATAATCTTATTAGAAAATCATCCGCATCCAAACACGCCACAATCCACATTTAACCAATCACAAGTTCACAACTACTAACACAACAAAAACATAAATATGATCTCCTAGTAATTAAAAAATCGGACATATCGACCTTACGTTCCCCAATCAACATACCGGGGTGGGCTCATCCGTTAGTCCACCGATCTCGCGCGGTTTCTTTTAATGTCATATCAGGTTCATCTCCTCTAAATCATTTCTTCTTCACTTCTTGATCGTTTTTCATTTTCGTGATTTTGTGTTTGTGATTGGATCATTTCTTTTTGATTGTGTGATGTTGGTAAGTTTCTTTCTGGTGACGTGAGATGAAACAGTGCTGGAGGTTAAGTGATGAGCGACGTGGGAATGAGAGCCTGGTGGTGGTGAGTCCATCAGCGGCGCAGTTTCCATTTTTTTGTTTTTGTTTTTGACAAAGTAAATAATAAAACGTAGTTTGTTTTTATCTATGTTTTGGGAGTGACGTGCTTACTTAGATACATGTTCAATACACTACCATGCTATTAAAATGCAGTTTCGCTATGTCAATGAAATGTCCAAATTAACTAAACTGTCTACAATATAATACTCAATTGAAAATGCTTTACCCATTTATGATGTCATTTATGCATCTCTTTTTTAATATTTAAAACACTTTCCACCCATGAACATGCTTTTTTTATTGTGAGTTTCAAGACTTTTTTTAACAGTAACTGCAATCCTTCCAAGACTACTGTTGGTTCTTTATTTTCATCTCCTTTAGTTTGCCATATATTTAATTTGTCTTTTTATCTACGTAATAACTTTGTGTGCAATTGATGTGTTTGTTTTTCCTCTTTTTCATTGCAGGTGCTTCTGGGTCTTCTTAAATTGTGGATATCATCTCCAACTTCATGGTTTAGATGACAGTAATATGTTATGACGCTTCACTAGATTTGCAAGCATTCTTCAGTTTCACTTATGCTCTTTACCATCCTCCTTTGCCATTTGAGATTCTTACATCACCAATCACCTATTATCTTTAACAATTGATATTTTATGCATCTTTAATAACAAATTTAATTGTTATGTCAGCGTCAGGAACAATATATTAAACGCTTAAATGTGTCTTTGCTTGGAATGTGGGATTTTCTTAGACGGCCACTAGGTGTTTGATAAAGGACATAGACAATTTGTTGCCCGCACTTTGGTCATATCATATGGTCATTGTTTGTGCCTCATCAATAGCAAAGCCTCCCCCACCCCATCAAGTACATTTTTCATATAAATTGTATTCTTACGTAAGTGTATTTGTTGGTTGCAGGGAATGACAACAGAGGCAAGTCTAGCGACACTTGCTGTGGAGCAAAATACAAGTTTTGACATCTTTTAAAAACCCAAGTAAGCTCAGCATACTTTTATCTATAACTTTGGGCTCCGAGTTGATAAAGAAACAAGGTTGCCCTCCAAGAGTATTATTCAATAACTGATAAACTTTTGTCCATCACTTTAATTCTGCTTTTTCACAAAGGAATTTTGACTCATACTTTGATGGGCAAACTATAGCTTAAATTTTGAATCCTATTTATAGGTCTAAAAAAGTGCCGTCTTTAAATTGGAAGTATGGTTATTTGAAAGTGATGGACTGTGGTTAGAAATAATTCATTTGGTGTGTGTTCATTGCATTTAGGGGTGTGCCTCATGAAACGATAGCTATCAACATCAGAAAGATCAGTGCTTGATATGTTTTCTTTTTCTTAAATTTGAGATTATGTTGAATTCTTTTAGTGAACTTTCAAAAGTCAAACTTTATGTATTAAATTTGTTCTTACGTATGAATACTTTGATGGATTAGGAAGGCGAGTGACCTTTGCATAGTTGATAATTTAGATGAACCATATTTATGAAGTTGTTGACTGTATGGACCATTTTATCTAAAAAATGTCAAGAGATTATATTATTCTAACTTCAAAGTTTCTAAGCTCGTAGATTTTGCAAAGTTTTTGATTTGTAAACATGATGTTTCTATATTATTAAACATGCTGCAACCAAACATATGTTCTATATATTTCACATTTAAAGATTTACGCATTGAACTGCATAGCATCACAGATTTTAAGGTACATATACATTTGTATATGTGCAAATATCTAATAATTTTGTTTGTTTTGTGTTGTACTTTTTGTTGTTTATGACTTATGGATTTAAAATTTAGTTTTTTGTTTAGGTTAAACATTGGGTTAAAAAAATTCGAGACAGATTAAAGAACATTTAAATGACTTTATAAGTTATCTTTGCCAAGGTATCATCTCTTTAAACAACATTATGTGGTAATTGTATTTGGCAGCTTCATTTATTTGCTATTAATTTCGCAAAAGAATTTTAGTAACCGACAAGTATTTTGATGTGTATATGTTGGTTTCTGGAATAAGAGGATAAGGTTAACAAATAGATTATTTAGAGTTGATCAATAATGACTTGACTTATTTATGAATTACTGTTTAATATAGGAATTGACGTGATTAGCATGCTTAAATCTGTAATTGTGTGACTATTAAGCTAGACATGATTCTGTGGAGATAAATGAAGTCCATTATACAACATATTAATGAGCCAATTACTATAGCCAAAGTTTAAATGTCCTTCTCACGTGGAAATCATATTTGGGATGTTGTCTATTAATTTTTGTGATATAGTTGTAAAATGAACAAAGATGAAACAACAAATGTGAACATCAAGGTGTTTGGTAGAATCATGAATGGGCCTAAAGTGGTTTGAGGTGGTTCATTACGTAGTCCATGGATCAATTCCTTTTAAGGATAGGTGGAGCAATAATCAACTACAATTTTGGGTTTATTAAGACTTATGTTCAGACAGTTGTTTTCTTTCTATCATAAGGCTCTTCATATTTGCACATTTTTATGAACTGAAGTATAATATAGCATACCGTTAATCCTAAATAACTCAATTCTGGATCAAGAAACTTTCATTGTCATCTCCAAAACCTTGATGCTAGATGATTGTGCGTCTTTGCAACTAAGTTCTTTTGTGAGATGCTGTGTACTTTTGAGTAATTTTCCCAGGAAACTTCGTTATTTCAAATGCAAGTCAACGCAAAGTCATAAGTTTCAGAGTAAATTAATGTTCTTTCATCCAGTATCTATTCTGCTTTATTGATGTATTAAATGATGATGTTACAAAAATCAATTCAACTGATGTATCAAGCATTTGAGACCAATTGAAGATTTCATCGGGGTTTATGATGTCATTGTATAGTATTTATCTTAGAACGACAACAGTATTTGTAAACATTTATTTTTTTCAGTTTTGCGACCATGTTGTCTTGCCCTTGTCTTTTGACGGAACATAAATTTTTCCTGCATTAAATCCACGCTCATTAGCTTTAACCCCTTTAGCTTGTTGTCTTTGAATGATCCAGAAGTCTGTTTCATATAAAGTTGGTGTCCCGACTTACATGGAATTAATAATTTATTTTGTAACAGCTAATTATTTATTAATTTTTAGATCAAGTTTACTTGCTGCATTACTACTAAAATAGTAGTCTACCGTTATATATTGTAAACGACATTTACAACATTGTAGTGCTTAACTGTTATGAGCTCATCCATCAACCTTATACTGTTGATGTGTCGTTGTGTAGGTGTTATTTATGTATCAAGTTTTACTATTTATTTTATGCCGACTATACCTAAAAACAACACTTTAACGGGCAGTGTACCCGGTCCGATGGGAGTTTCGTGGTAAGTAGGGTGTCGATCACTAAGAGCGAGAGCGTTAATTCCTAATTCTATCAGTATTTTAGTTATCTAAGTTAAACCTAAAACTAATGCAAAATGGGGGTTTCAGCCTGAGAGACTGGCACGAGGTTTAGTTATCTAACCTAAGGTTTTGATGACAAGTAAAGAAATAAACACACACAAGAAGACAAACAAAAGATAGAGGAACGGTCAAGAACTAATGTAAGAAAAACATATCAACCATGAATAATCTAATAAAATGCAGGTTTGTTTATTTAGTGCAATGATTGACTTATCTTGAAGGGTATATAATTCCTAAACTTAGGCGGTACTTCTTCCTAAGACCTAGACACGCTAATTCTGTCACAATTAGACGTATCTGCATAAAGAATGCATTTGTTGATTATAATATATCTTAGGAGATTAATAATGGTGCTCTTACTAAACCCTAGCTCAAGGAGACTTTACCTACTTACTGCTTAACGGCTCTTTATATACTATTAGTCCACTGACCGAGTCCTTACCTATGGAATAAGAACGTACTCGTTGATACCAAGGTCACCTTATGGCTTAACTAAGCTCACTAAACTAAAGGCAAGGATAGGTCAATATTCATGATCCTATGATTCTAGATATATAAATTGCAATATGCAGAGCTATCCCGGACTCTTAGCCTACACCCAAACAACACCAAAGTTGAAGCGCATTAAATATGTAGGACTAGACCCAGTTGAATGATAGGTCGCATACTTAAGCACGTAAACAAGTATCATACAATAAACATAATCAACAATCAACGATAAATTAA
>BQNB010002111.1:67686-89646 GCA_026074375.1 Tanacetum coccineum
TTTCTTGGTCTCGCGGATCCTGATCCTTGTTGTGTATTTTTATATATGTATTTATATTTATTGATACATAAAAAGGTGTGAGTATCTGCGGAGTCAGCAGTCCTCGGGCAAAGAAAAAACAAGCATTTTCAACCTATACACTATGCTAGCAAGACTATGAATGAGGCTCAAACTCACTACACTACTAGTGTATGCCTTTGAGAAGTTTCGTTCATATCTTGTCATGTCCAAAAGCATAGTGTATACTGACCACTCTGCCATCAAGTATCTCTTTGCCAAGAAGGATGCTAAGGCAAGACTCATGCGGTGGATCTTATTGCTCCAAGAATTTGACATTGAAATTCGAGACAAAAAAGGAGCTGAGAATCTCGCCGCCGATCATCTGTCCAGACTTGAAAATCCGCATCAAGACAAACTCGAGAACAAAGAAATCAATGAAGCATTTCCTCTCGAGACTCTTGGTTCGATTGCTCTTCAAGATCAAAGTACCCCATGGTTTGCAGATTTTGCAAATTACCATGCGGGGAAATTTGTTATCAAGGGAATGACATCCCAACAAAAAAATAAATTCTTTAAGGATGTCAAACACTATTTCTGGGATGATCCTTTCCTGTTTAAGATCTGTGCTGATCAGGTGATAAGACGTTGTGTTTCTGGGCAAGAAGCTTTAGACATTCTCAAAGCTTGCCACAGTGGACCTACTGGGGGACACTATGGTGCCAATTACACAGCCAGAAAAATCTTCGATTCAGGATTCTATTGGCCCACCATCTACAAGGATGCCCATGACTTTGTCACCCGTTGTGACATTTGTCAACGTCAAGGAAAAATTACGCAACGTGATGAGATGCCACAAAACTCCATCCAAGTTTGCGAAATCTTTGACATCTGGGGCATTGATTTTATGGGGCCATTCCCGTCTTCAAGAGGGAACAAGTACATACTCGTGGCTGTTGACTATTTGTCAAAATGGGTCGAAGCAAAAGCGCTCCCCACCAATGATGCCCGAGTTGTTTGTAAATTTTTGAAAACTCTCTTCTCTCGATTTGGTCCCCCCGAGCTATCATAATGGATCGCGGAACACACTTTTGCATGATCTGTTTACAAAATCAAGCTTAAGTACGAGTCACGTCAATCGTCTCTCCACCGGCGTATCACCCACAACAAGTGGTGCAGATGTTGAGGTGTCAAATCGAGGTTTAAAACGTATTCTTGAGATAACCGTGGAGAAAATATCGTGCCTCCTTGTCGGACAAACTAGATGATCTCTAAGTGGCCTTCCGCACAGCATACAAAACACCCCATCGGGTGCACTCCATAATAAGCTTGTGTAATGGAAAGCATGTACATCTACCGATCCGATGCTTAGAGCACAAAGCCTACTGGGCCCTCAAGCATACAATTTGATGTTCAAACTGCGGGTGAATTCTCCAGAAAGGTTCAACTGAATGAACTAAATGAACTTGGTGATCAAGCCTACGAAAACTCTTTAATCTATAAAGAGAAAACCAAGAGGATCCACGATGCTAAGATCAAAAACCGCGTTTTCAACGTTGGTGATCGTGTTCTCCTCTTCAACTCTAGACTGAAGATTTTCTCGGGCAAATTAAAATCCCGTTGGTCCGGACCATTCACCATTGTCCAAGTTTTTCCTTATGGCACCGTCGAGTTATCTCAAAACTCCGGGCCCAACTTTAAAGTGGGGCCAAATTTCAAAGTAAATGGTCATCGTTTGAAGCACTACTTTGGAGGGTACGTACCACAATTGGTAGTCCCAGATCTCCAGACGTTCCCCATGGACCAATAAATTCAGGGATAGGTCAAGCATAGCGACCTTAAACAAGCGCTTCATGGGAGGCACCCCATGCTTATCAGTAGTAGTAATAAATAAGTGTTTTTGAGTGAGGAGGCTTACATCTTCCATTACCCGTGTTTTGTCCGTGTTTTGTGTGTTTTGTTTTGTATGTCCAGGATTTCCCGGATTGTGAAGACTCTCGTCCTCGTAGTTTTGCCTTTAGAGTTTCACATCCTCAGCTTCATTTTGGGAATACAGTATCCAAATCTAATCGACTAACGTTTTATCTTTTGGCACACTTCATAAATGGCCTTTGTAGAATACTAGTAATCTTAAGATCAACCAAGAACAAGAGTGAGATGTGGGTTGTGATGTTAGAGGAGAATTGGATGGATAGCAACCCAGTACCCTGTCGCCAGCACTACTCCCATCTTCGCTCGCGGCGCTCCCTCTCCTTACAGTACTCACTCTCAAGATAGGTCCTGCCGCACCCTCGCCAGACTCTCTGTGTCACAACGGTTCGCCGCAGAGTGTGCACCCCAACCCCCACCCCCCCCTAGATCGCGCACACACTACGCACACATATCCTCCGAGAACACCCGTCCCACCTCCACCTCGGCTACACCCGCCTCTAGATTTCTCACGCTGCCTGGCGAACCCACCACCACGCTTCGACCCAACACCGCACGCTCGGCCCCACACGCTCCGCGCGTCCTCGCTCGCCGTTGGACGCGTGTCCGCGCCGGGGGGGGGGGGATCTTCGATTTGATTTTTGCCTGCAGTCGTTGTTATCACGTAATCCCGTTTTTACCACCAAATTTTTGCAAAAATACCAAAAAAAAATGAAAAAATTTAAAATTTTTCAAAAATAAAATAAGTGTTTTGTCACAGTTTTGACTTTCCTAATGGGTAGAATGAGAATAATTTTTGACTCGATCGGGCGTGTTGAGCCCTAGCTAGTTCCTCAACTTACCGCTTGTAGGCTAAGCTTTCACGAATTCGATTGCTTCGAATTTTAATAATGTGAAGAACAAGAAGTGATAGAGTTGAATATAAGTTTATGTGCTGAACGAAAACTTATATGAGTAACTTGTGGCTTTTTCTCCCATTAGCTTCTAAATCACCTAATCATAGTTACTAATTCAGTTCAACTAAGTCAATCAATGTTTTTAGGAAAAGCTTCAAATTTGTAATTGATTCTTTACAACGAGACTTTTTCTGTCTTAATAATTTGAAAGTTAAAATGCCAACGAAGCATGATTGAAGTATGAATGCAATAAAACGCTTTATGAAGATTGAAATTTTGCCAATGAAGCATACATTTGATTATATGGGAGCAAGTAAAAAGAATGTGTCGTGATTATCCCACTACGTTAACCACGAGGTGGGGGTTCAAACTACGACATCTTTACTTCCTAAGGATTGGTGTGTCGTGATATCTCACAGGGAAGCGAGTTAGGTGAGGGTTAACTAAGACACAAATCCTTAGCCATATTAGAAGAAGGTGTTGTTGTGATTTCCCACTACGCTAGCAACGGGTATGGTGGGTTTTCAAACTAAGAAAATCGGTCGTGTTATGGTTGTGATATTCCTACTATGGGGCGAGATGGCCTAGGTAGGTGTTCAAAACTAAGCAACGCATTCCTAGCATTTTAAAGAAACTATGATTATAATGATTGAAGATGTTGCAAAAAGTTCTACAGTTAAAAATATCGTTCTTTAAAAATCCAAGTTAAAGGTCCTGCGCTCGTAAGGTGTTGCTTAGAGGTCTTGATTCATCTTGATTTATAAAAAAATGTAAGGTTTGGATAAATAAAAATTTTCTTTGATCATTCAACAAATTAAAATTTGTTTGTTCATACCTTTAGTGATTTACGTCGGGTGCGAACTTAAATTTGTTGTTGAAGAAAACTTGAGACGTCGAAAGATGTTGACGTATGAATTGATAATTTGTGATTACAAGTAACTTAAGCACTTTACGTTATGTGTTATAAGTTACATGTTTGTCATCACCAAAACATAAAGAGAATGTACAGATTAAATATCGTAATGTAATATTTCTACCAACACGCGTGATAAAGTTCATTAGTAGAAAGGGGTCAAAGTAGGCAACAAACTTCCTAAAGTCAATCATACATTCGAAGGCTAAGTCGTCCCCATCAAAGTTGTTAATTATTCTTTTTTAACGTGGTACCCCCCGCATCCCCATACTCATATAACTCATTAAGAACTTCACCATCATCTGAATCATTATCTGAATTCAGAAAGGGAGAAATAAGGGGTGTATCTACATATTCATAATCAGACTCAAGGTCATTCGTATTAATCTCATCAGGTTAGTTGACGAAGCTATTAAGAAATTGTTCAATACTCTCTAGGAAAGGGTCAACAAAGGCTGAAATTGCATGTAGCTCGTTGAGCTCTTGGACAACCTTTGCGCATAGCGTAGTTGGTAGGACATGTGGGTTATTGGTTTCGGCACCGTCTCCACGGTCTGTGAGATTTTCTTCAAGATAGTTGGTGTAGAGTCGTGGTCTTGTCCGTTTCTTCTCTAATTGAGCCCAAGTCACGTGTATTTCCACCAAAAGCCATCCAAGTGTTAAAAATACAAAAACAAATGATTAATTTCATGATTCAGGGGGTTAAATGACACGCTAATTTTGTCATAATTAAACGCATCCGCATAAGGTATTCTATGTTGTTTATAATCTATCTTAGGAGATTAATAATGGTGATCTTATTAAACCCTAGCTCATCGAGACTTTACTGTATAACTCTTGGGGACTTGTTTTGCCAAGTCCCCAAAAGTTATTTAACCACAAGGACCATGTGTGCAAATTAACAAGTAACCTAGAGGGACCATTTTTGCCAAATGGTGAAACTTCCACTCTGTTATACTCCCAACTAAATTTCCCGCTCGTTTTTTCCCTCCCAAACACACTCACGGGTGTTTATACCCGTTTTTACCCCATGAATCTTCACCACCACCATGGATATTCATCTCCCCCCTCCTCCACTACCTTTCCCAGCCACAAAGGTGCCAACTTGGCAATCCCACACCCCCCAAGACCTATTTCGACGACTAGGATTGATTTTAAAGATTGAAGGGCCAAGATTAAGGGTTTTAACACTCTCACAAAACAAACACACCTGTGTTTGTGTGTCTACAAACAAGCACAACAAGAAAAAAGAGAAAAAGAAGACCTAGCTTTAGTTTTCGGCTATAAAAAGCCTTGTAAGCCATTGTGGCAAATATTCAAGTATTAGCAAGTTTTAATTCAGTTTAATTAAGTTTTTATTGTAGTTTAAAGTGTTTTCAAGTTAACCTCTCTTATGCATTTGTAATTTTCAGTTTTAATGAAAATTTAAGCCGTTTTTACTTCATAAGCTCTCAATAAGCTAATTTGAGCTTATTCTTGTTAATAAGCTCAAATTCAGTTTAATACCTGTTAAAAGTTCTTAAATACTGTTTTAAGTTGAATTTAGTTCATAAATGCTCATTTGATTGTGATTTTGGAAGCTTTTGGAGAAATAAGCTAATATAAGCTTATTGAGCTTATTGCTCAGGTTTAGAGGCTAAGGAGCCATTAGGACAGGCTTTTTAGGCCACTCACTCAGAAAGAGTGGCCTTGGTTCTGAGACAACAAAATCCAAGGTTTAAATTTTCAATTTCCATTTAGCTTAATTTTTAGCTTTAGACACTAGCTTATTTGCTTTTATTCTTTTCAAACATGTTTGTGTAGGTTTAACATCTAGCTGTTTTCAGTTTTCATTAGGTTAAACTTATGTAATCTTAGTTTATAACTTAAAATTGTCATATTAATGCAAAAAGCTAGGAGAGAAACTAGCTTATTTTTCCAAATAAGCTAGGACTTTTAGTCTTAAAATAATTCAAATAAGTCAAAATAGTAGAGTGGATAAAAGGTTTCAAAGTTTTAGTTTTAAAAATAGGTTTTTAAACTTCCTTTGGTTTGACAGTTTTGAGATAAAGGGTGTAGGGAGAGAGCGATAGAGACTTTACAAATAACAGGGTCGGTCAAAACAGGTTTTTTGGCATGGGTTAAGGTATTTGGTTAACTTTAGTTTAAGTTTTAAAGCAATTTTTAAGAGATTTTAGAATGTTTTTAGTTTTAAATAGTTTTCTAGGTTTTTAAAACTTTGTTCAAAATGTGAATGATAGTGTCTTTTACGTAACCCCAATTTATATGCTTATTGATTTAAGCACTTGTGGTTTGAGTTTGAACATCAAAAAATATGGTTTTTGGTTTTAGTGGTGCAAATATAAAAAAGGCATGTAAAAAGACTTGCCTTTTTGACTTGCTTAAGTCAAAAGCACCAAGTCCTTTTGGTCCACAGTTTAGTAAACAGTTCAAAAGCCATTTTCACAATCAATATAAGCATAAGTATTATAATTTTTCAAAGCTCAAAATTGGTGCACAAGCTGCTTGGCTATAGCACTCAATCTGTTTGGGCTTATTTGTGATTTTAGAGCTTATTTGACAGTTAAAAATAAAGATGTCAAATAGCCTTGACCTTCTGCCTTAAGGCTCCCCTGGTGCAAAGGGGAACTTTAGGCTCATCTTTCTCAGCCAATAAGCAACTTAGCCTATCTTTTTGCTTATTTGCAAGAGTCTATAAGCTCTTAATAAGCCCTCAATGTTTCTAGGTTTAGGAGGCTTATTTGGTTGCTTATTTTTAAGCCCAATCTTGGCCTTGGTGTTTTTAGGTCTAACTTAGGCATAGGACATTGCTTATCCCCCCCGCTCTCGGTTGCGGCCTCGCGCGCTCACTCGCTGCCTTATTGAGCGTATTTCATAAGCGATCGTCATTGTTTCCTAATAGCATTTAGATTAGTTTAAGTAGTGTTTAGTTATTTTACTCTTTTTTAGCTTATTTGTCCTAGTCTTTAGCATTTTTTAGCCTTTAGCTTTGTTTAGCTTTTTCTTACACAATAGCTCCCTACAGCTTATCTAGTTTCTCCGCCTCACGCGACCTCGTCTTTTTAGCTTAATTAAGTTAGTTTAATTCCCTTTTGCTTATTTTAGTCCTTAGCTTAGCTTATTCGACCATAAGGTGCAAAAAGACTTAACATTTTTAGCTTTAAAGCTTCTTAAGCTTTCTGTCAAAATTAAGCTTGTTTTTAAGCTTATTCTTTGGATAAAAGTTCTAGTTGCTTTCATTAAAGTTGTTAAGAATAAGCTCTTTGACAACTTTCATGTTTGAGTTTAGCTCATTTTTCACTTTTTTTATAAGCAAAAATTAAGCACAAGCGTAGTGTCTGTTTTTTCACACTTTTTCATAGTGTAGGGTTTACCCGTTTACCTTGTAGGTGTAAAATTCTAGGATTATTTGCCGCCTACCTTTTGGTTTCATTTCTTACAATTTCTACCTAGAGTTTTAAAAATAATATAAAAAGGGAAGTACTTGGTCCGGTGTGGAGCAAGACTCGAACCCGGGACCAAGCAATACATCCCCTTTATACCAACACCACTTACCACTGCGCCCTTGGGTCTTTTTCGTTAAAGACTCAAGGGGCTTTGTATTTATACACGTTTTAGGCTAATAAGCCTAATAAGCTGTTTAGCTTATTTTCGGGGCTTATTGCTTAAGCTGTGTGGTGTTTGTTATTTTTCGTAGGACTCTTATAAAGCCTAGTATTTTTAGAAAAATTTTCAGAATTTTTAGTAATCGTTTAGTATTTTTTATAATTTAATTTAGTTAAAAGTTTATTTAATTCATAAAAAATACAAAAATTATCAAAAAAATATTTTGCTTTTTTAGAAAATTTTCTTTTATCATCTAGTTTGTAGGAAAAATATAAAATTTTTCGTAGGGTCATTTTTATAACTTTTCATCTTTTAAAGAACGGGTCCGGGTACGGGATTTTGTTTTGACTCGTTTTTGGGTCAAACGAACTCCGTTTTCGGTCTAGTCTTTTTCATTCTTCGTTATTTGGTCCATAGAGTAGTTTAGAAGCGAAAATTTCTTCGTAGGCTTATTTTTAAAGATTTTAGGTTTTCCCCCTTTTGTTCGGGATTCGGGCCTTCGTTTTCTAGTTTAATTTCGTAATTTCTAGGTTTTTCTTAAACGTTTTAGTCCGTTATTATCTAATTTGACTTTTTCAACTTCCCAAACTCATTCCTTCCTTCAAACTCAAATCTTCGATCGTATCGATTTACCATTCCAGCCTCGTTGGGGATTTACGACCCGGGAAAGCTCTATACTACTTCTCGGTATCATTGATTCTGCTTTTAGACTATTCTTACTATATATTTTATATTTCATTATATTATATATATTTTAAGGTATAGTTTGAACGGATCAAGTTGAAATGTTAAATTTAAAACTTTCAAATATTGATTTTGTTGTTCTTGACATATCGAGAAAAGACCATCTCCCTTGGACTCTTGATGCTGAGTTCCATCTAACTACCAAAAGATTTGGGATAATCAATCAAAACGAAAAATAAGGTCTCTTTAAAAGAGTGTGCCACAATAGTGGTATTCCCCCATCTTATTTTTCATGATGACCTCAAAAGGGAAATACTTAACGATGAAAGATTCGTTAAATTATGGTAAAATCTATAGGGTAGATTACCACACAAAAACAAGTCATTATTCCAAAAGCTCGCTATGATTGAATGCACCTCAAGTTGCATGAAAAAAACATAAGCGATTTCGGTCTCACAGTTTCTGTGTTAGATCTGAATTAAAAGAGAATATTTAACGGTGAAAGATCCGCTAAATGTATGTCAAAATCTAAAAGGAAGATTTGACCATCAAAAGCAAGAAATTCTTGTAAATACAAGCACATTTTCGTAATATTGAGTATTACATATGAATGATAAAAAGAAAATATGCGAGGAGATGGTTAATGCCTCGAATATGCTGATATATCGAGAACGATGCTTTGATATAAGATTTTTTTTCTTAACAAAGCAATGTGTAACACCCCCAAAATGGGTCACAGCGAAATATGATGTTCCGGGGGCATTACTTCATAATACCATTGCACAAGTCATGAGAGAACGACCTCTAAGTGTCGTTTGAAAAGTAATCTTGTATTGTTTAGACTCCAATGCACATCAAGCTATCACCTAGCTCTTAAGTACCTGAGAAAACATGTTTTAAAACGTCAACAATAATGTTGGTGAATTTATAGGTTTATAAATTAAATGAGGTGGATAGCAAGATTTCCCATGTAATAAAGTAGCAATTACAATATCACAAAAATGTATTACAAAATGCACTAAGCTCATGACACTTAAGCTCAACAATAAATGTATATCAAGTACATTTAAATGAGGGTGCCCAATGTAGATGTTCAACCCATAACATCTATATGATCCGAAATGGTATATGTTCGTCATTCTGTTCAACCAGAATACTAGCAAGTGCTACTTGCCCGAAAGGGAGCGTCACTCCAAATATCTATTTATAACATTTTTGCTTACAATCCAGTAATATTTGAATTAAAATGTACTTGCATCCTTTTATAAACAACATGATCTCATCCCTGAGATTTGATAAATAAATAAGAAATGAAAGATGGGGACTATAAACTCACCTTAATGAGGTAGCAATGAATATGGAGCGAGCAAGGTAAATGGTGCACGCGAAAACAATGCAAAACTCTATCTATTACCTAAATGAATAATACACATATTACTAATCATGTAATGTACTACAATGTATGCAATCTTGTCCTTAGTATTGTACTTGAGTTTGAGAAATATTACTTGTTTAAAATGTGGTTATTCATGAAAATTGGCCAAACGTATCGGGTCGTAAGTACTATTCTAGTTAATTCAGTCGACACTTGGTTTGGTCTCTAAACGTGTCTAACAAATAATCAAAGTTATAACAATATGAATTTTTAAAAAAAATTAAGTTTTATTTATAAAATTTGGGGAACAAACGGGGAGTTTTGAAATCAAATTCCGGACTCGTTACTTAATGGAATTATAAACAAAAAGATGTTTTGGAAACTAAGTCATGTCGTCTATAACTTTCGTTATTTAAGTTTTGTCTAAAAATGTCGTTTAATGTGTTAAAAACGTAGCCAAACACAAGGGGGTCGCGATCGCGACTATGCTTAAGCAGAAAAACAATATTTTTGGTTAAGTGTTTTTCGGATGACTTTCGTCTGATTTTGATCGCGAATTACAAATTCATTACTCAATATTATGACAAACCAAAAATACTTTTGAAAACTAGGCTAGGAGTACAACAATTCATCTTTTATAGGTTTTGCAATTCGAAGTCGTTATAGTGACAAAAAACGAGGCCAAAGTAAGGGGTGTCGTCCATTCAGCCAACAATATTAACTTGGTCGAAAAACATGACAGCAGTACTAACTTTTAGTCCTATTTACGAGTTCGTTACTTAACCTTATGACAAACTAAAAATACTTTTGTAAACTAGGCTAGGTCTACTACATTTTATCTTTTATAAGTTTCGTGGCTAGATGTGATTAAGCGGGTTAAAAATGGGTGGGAATGTGGTGGTGTCGCGACCTTCCAACAGTATTAACTGTTGAACACGCGACAATAGCACTAACTTGAGACTAAGTTTGTGGGCTTGATTCTTAACCGTTTTCTGTGATTCTGTTTCTAAATAAAGCCTACCATGTCGACTATTAAACGCCCCCATTTGTTGACTCTATGTCTAAGTCTAAGTGAGTCAAAACAAGGCCTAAAGTCAACCCAACATGGCAGTTTTCATACATAAAATAACAGATTTGTAGGTCTATTTCCCGCTTCGTTGTTATAATGTGCTAGGGGTTCAAATTTCGCGTGAACACTACTCCTATACTATGTTAACGAGTGATAAATTTAGAATTTTCATTGGTCAAGTTTGTATACGGGTTTCTCAATGAACCCGTATACATCAGTAAGCACGCAACATCTTATGTATATGGTTTTCATTATGCCTTTTCTATTTAGATTTTCTCAAGCACAAGTAATCTAAGCAACAAGAATGCATTTAAATAAATGATGATAATCATGAACTTAAGACTTACAAGGACTTGAAGAGAGATTGATTATAACTTGACCCAACCAGAAACCCTACCTTCAGCTTATAAGAGTCCTACGACCTAATTTACTCCCCAAATCCAAGGCTTAACCACAGTGTTTTTACCTACTTCTTGCCTTACACTTAAAAACCAAAACTTTACTCTATGCTTGCTTGTTTGAAAACTAAAAGGAGGAACCAAAGGGACGAATTTGGAATTAGGGTTTCTAGGGTTTTTAGGGTTTTGTATGTAATCCTTGATAAATGCACAAAGGTATGGGTTGATGTGTTTGCTGGAAACAAAAGGGTGAGTAAGGGATGAGGTGAGGTAGGAGTTGGACGTGTGTGTGTTTGTGATGAGCAAAGATGAGATACCTTCATACTTATACACACAAACCAGGAAGGCATTGTGTTAAGAGTTGTAGTCACATTCTGGTGTTAATGCATTTGTGGTAAAGCATATTGTACAGGGATTAAAAGGTGAATACTATGGAGGTTGTGTGGGAAGCAAAAACAAAGAGAGGGTAGCCAAGTTTATCACATAGGTTTGAGGATTTTTATAAAAGGAACTTTGGGCTTTATACATTGGTTATTAGGGTTATAGTGAGATGGGTTTATGTGCAGCTTGATTCCTCCAAAGAACAGGAATAAGTTCATGAGAAATCATTGTAAGATAGTCAATATCAAAACAATCTAAACAATATCCTATTCCTTTAACATTGGGTTTATCTTCAAGAAAATTAACATGCAGATTTACTTCTACTCTTTTGGTTACTAAATTATAAACCCTATAGGCTTTGCTATTTAGTGAGTAACCAACTAAGAATCCTTCATCAGATTTTCCATCAAACTTGCCAAGCATACTAAGAGTATATAGAATGGTAACATGACACCCAAAAGGTCTTATGAAGCTAATAATATTGGTATTTTGTGGCCAAACAAAAGCTCCAATATGGAGTTTTTGTTTTGAGGGTTTTGTCACTCTTACCCTATTAAAAAATAGCAATGCATACTAACTGCTTCTGCTAAAAAGTGATTAGTAAGAGAGAATCTGCTAGCATAAGTTCTTGCACAGCGCTCAATTAGGGTTTTGTTCATTCTTTCAGCAACTCCATTTAATTGTGAGTTTTAGCATTACTTAACTCATTGGTTTTATCCCTTGTTTCCACAAAAATCAAGCAATCTTCTATTCTTAAATTCAGTGCCATTATCTGATCTATATGATTTTTAACCCTAATGACTAAGCTGGTTTTTCATCGTTCAATCTGCCTAATAAAGGTCTGAAGAATGCACTAGTTTCACAATCCTTAGAGGCCAAAAAGAATACCCAACTAAATCTGGTACAATCATCAGTAATTACAAGGCAATAACTTGCATGATTAATACTTTCATATAAGTAAGGACCAAAAGAAATCCATATGCAGGTGTGTAGCGCTCAGTGATTAATCTCTCTAACTTGGCTCTAGCAGAGGCGCCTGTGTTGTTTGTCTTTACGGCAGTAACACATGTGTGGTCATTTTGAAAACCTTGGAAGGTATGCCACTACAAGGATTCTTCCTCTTCACAAGTTTGTTTAGGTTTTTAAAATTGATATGACCTAACCTTCTATGCCATAATTTAGATTCATCAGATGTGGCTTTAGCAATCAAACAGGCAAAACCTTTTGCAGGAGTAGGTGTCTTCATGTCAAAACTGTACATATTGTGGTGTCTAGGGACCTTTAAAAGTATCTGATTTTCATCAGGCATCTTAAAGACAGAAGACACAACAAGACAATTAGTTTCATAAAAGAACCTTGAGCTGCTTATCACATATTTGTGATAATTGATAAAAGTTAAAATGCCCTATTCTTTTACAAAAGACACACTATCAAATCTAAATTACCAACTCTTATTTTCCTTACCATATATGACGCCTTGTGCTACCATCCAAAGGTAACAGATCCACCCATTGAATTCTTGCAAAATCCTCTAGTTGATCCTTGTTACCTGTCATGTGCCCTGAGCATCCACTATCAAATATACCTCTACTACCAGTTCTTCATGGATGTTTCCTGCACAGAAAAAAAGAGATAATTGGTCTCTCTTAGGACCCAAGGCCTTTACACTTGGTCTGCCTTTGGACCAATATACACACATAGCTCTAATAAAAGTTGTCCATCTGTTTATAATGGAATTTGGTAAAGAGTTCTTCCAATTCATAACTTGCTGGAGTGTCTTAACAGCAGATCCCTAACTTCCCATTACAACAAAGCATTAGAATGTGACATTTGAGCTGTAGTTTTTTGCAAAGGTCTTCTTTACAGATGAATATGAATTTGAAAAATCCTTCCTTGATTCATTTAGATTCATCTTGTGTTCTTATTGGGACTTGAACTGTTTGAGTCTTGTTAGGTACTAATAAACACTGGCTGTCTAGATCTAACAGTATAAAAATTGAACTAACAGCATTAACTTTAGCCTACCAGAATTAATATTTGCCTACCAGTATTAAAATCAAGGCCTACAAAATTAAACTTTGGCTCTACCAGCATTTAAGTTGTAACTGAACTAGGAACAAATTTATTAGATTGATTAAAACATGTTTGCATTTGTCCCATACGGGTTTTTGCCACCGCCATTACCAGTATTTAACAACCCTCTTAACCTCAGTTTCCCGTGGCCATTTTCTTATTTCAAATAGTCATAATCTTTAATCAAATGACTTAGACTACCACAAACAAAAAACAATATCTTCTTTGTAAAAGAGTAACCTTCCCCTAGTTCTCTTTCCATCATATCATTCCAATTCTTCCTATTAACTTTATGTGTTTCTTTATCTTTGAGAGGTTGCCTAGGAGTTTTTACGTGTTTTGCACAACTAGGATCAACTTCTTGTAATTCAGACACAACTTTTTCATTAGGTATTTCCAACCTTAACTTAGACATCTCATTTGGCACACTTAAACTTTCTGATTCAGTCTCAAAGAGTGCTCAGAGGTTTTCCACAAGATCCCTTCACTGTCATTTGCTTGACAGGTAGAATGCACAGAAGAATTGGTCATTTGAGACACTAATTTCAGGTTTTTTGAGGACCCATTTCTACCATAAAACATACAAAGAATCATCAATTTCTCTCTTGTGGTTTAAGTAAATCTCCACTTAAGGGTATGTGGAACACCCTTAAAAATCATTAGTCTTTGTAAATCTACTGTAATGGAAGGTTTTCCAATTGAATCCTCTTTTGAACAATTAAAAAAAGAAAAGTTCTTTTCCTCCCATGTAACTTAGAACCTCATATTGTTTAATTGTATTTTTTCAATCCTTAAGGCCAACTTTTACTATTGAACTCAAAGCCAGAATCAATTAATCTCCAAAGATTCTTGGAAGAATTTTCCATGAATCTAATGTTTTCTGCAATTGTTCCTTTTCTTAACAGCTTTTCATTTCCTATTCTCTAAATCTTTAAAAAGCTTTTCATCTTTTTCATATATTCATTAGCGTTGAAATGGTAAGCTTTTCATTAGAAGAAAGTTGTTAGTTTTTGAAAGTAACAAGTTGGAGCTTCTAGTTTCATAACATCTTGACTATAAGCGCAAGTATTTGTGCTTCTGAACACCAACTGATTCATTTGTTCATCAACAAAGTATTAAGATATTGTATGAATCGTTAAATGCAAGTTTTAGAACACAAAGTTACCTCATTGCTTGAGCTGATAGCCATAAGTGCATGATTTGTCTCTTCAACTTCAGTATGTTCTCCCCAATTGACAATCCCATCATCCATTGTCAGCAAGCCCATCTGATTCTTCTCTTGCTTCCCATCTTTCTTGAGTTGATAAAAATGAGTCTCTCGTCTTCTTTCCATCCGTGTCCCCAATGTTGTACATTCCCTAGCAAATGACCAGTGTTGTGATAATTGAAGCATTCAAGTTCTTTTTGTCAAAACCAACAGGTGTTTTTCCATCCACGCGAACTCTCCTTCTTGTTTTCTTATAGAACTTCTTCATTCGAATAGCAATCATTGCTATTGCCAATTTATGTCCATCTCTTCAATGTCTACATCATCAATTTGTTCCAGATCTTCATGAAGTAAGTCCCAGTCCTCTGATTGTTTGGCAAAGAGGGAATATATTACTTCATCACAAAACCAGCAAGAACTCAACTTCTTTTTCGGAATATATGGTTTGAAGAAGTAGAAGGAGTGCAAGTACTGTAGGCACCAGTAAAACCAGACTTAACCTTATTAGTGCTGCTTTTGCTTTGTGAAACAAAAGCAACATTTTGAGCACTTGAAGATGTTTTTGGGAAAGAACCATGAATTTCTTGCCAAACACTCTAGGTTATTATAAAAGCAAATACATCATAGATAAAGTGTCAAACTCTGATTAGTTTTTCTCATTGTCAATTGCCAAGATTGGACCATGCCTAGGGGGAAAAGGATCTGAGAAACAATGATTTGCATCTTCAGTTGACTCTTCAGCCCCAGGAGCTTCCAATTGAGAAGGTAACTGTTTAAATCTGTCATAACCTTTTTCTAGCCCTTCTGAATTTGATATTTTAAAATCTTCAAACTGTTTGTGTTGAAAACAGCCCTTTTGGCATTTTCTTTTGAATTTGCATTACAACCACCAAACCTAGTTTCTGATGGCTTCCCCAGATCTCTTTTGCATCCATCCATTCCAAAAAATCTTCTCATATGTTCTTGGAAAATGGCCTTCAGCAAGATATTCTTAGCCTTCCTTTCTTTTCAACAGCTTGAATACTCTGCAGCAGTTACTAATGAAAGTACTCGAACAATACCATCCGTTTTCCCAGTTTAAAATTCTCTTCTGGAGTTTCCATTCTAATTACCCTTCCATATACTTCATTGTCAATGTACTCAAGGTTAATGCCCATCTGTCATAGCCCATAATCATACTCCTCCTTCTTCAGATTGGAGTTTGATATTTAAGATAGCTGTTGTTTTTGAGGAATCACTTGTTGTTGTTGTTTTTAGGTGCCCGCACCATGTCTGAATGCAACTTCATGGTTTTGTGATTACATCATCATCACAGAAGATTGTTGAGAACTCACATTAGTCATGTTTGAGAAACATTTTGTAGGAGAGTGTATCGTTGTGGTTTCTATTGATTCTTCTTTCTCAGATCCCTCTAAAGCTCTGATTACCACTTAGTAGTCCTATGTATAGGATCTGATTAGCCTTTTGTAAGACAAATCAAAAGATAGCTAACTTAAATAAATCCAAATCAACTATGTGAGAGAACAACCGACTATGAATCGTCAATTGTTAAAATGCTGATCTTAACACAAGAATTAAGAAGAAACAGTAATACTAAATTGTGCTATTAAGCACTATGGCTTCTATTGAGTATTTCATCACGTACATAACATTATGCCTAGGTTTGTCTTTTATACACCAAGGAAACCCTAATGGGCTTTACAAACGTGTGAAAGGATAATACACATCCTTTCCTAAGATATCTCTAAGATAACTATTACTATTCTGTTACATAAACAGACTTAACTATAAACAGACTTAACTAAACATGACCAGTACTAACTCTAGTACTGCTACTCTACCAGTACTAACTTTAGTACAGCCAGACTTAACTTAGTACTGCCAGTATTAACTTAGTACTGCCAGAACTAACTATTACTACTAGACTTAACTGTTATACTACCAGTATTAAGTCTTTTACAATCTATTTCACAACATTAATCATACTTAGACTCTACAATCAGTTAAAACCTATACCTTTGCTTAGTTGAATTATGAGCTTATGGAAGGGAGGCTAGCAAGGGATGAGCCTCTATGGACTTAACTAGCTTATCTTAGGATAAGCCAGAGCTTGTAGGTGCTCATTTGAGCTTATTTAATCTTTGTTCTTCTAAGGTTCCTGTAAGTCTTTATTTAGTTTATTTGTCATAAAATCTCTAGCTAGTAGCTTATTAGTCTTGCTTATTTGCTTATCTAGTGGCTTAATTGTGCTTAATCTCCTATATTTAAACTTATTAATCATTTGTTCTTGGTTGTTGTAGCTTAAATCTCAGCTTTCATTTTTTTGTCTTTAAAATCATATAAAAAAGCCAAAAATATTAGAGTATTGTGTAGCTTATGGATTACGGCCTATTTGCTTTATGATATATGATCAAATTAGTTGTTAAAAGCTGTTTGTTAATTAGTGTTTAGGAATTGAGCTTTTAATCTTTCTGTCATAAGCTTAAATGAATTGTAATAAAGATCTAAAGGAGATGTTTTTTTTGGCATTACCCACTTTGACCTCGTTAAAGTCAAAGTGAGTTAGCAATTGGTTTGAGTTAGTCTGTTATAAATCATTTTAAACATAGTAGTAGAGTAGTTTTCAAGGATTAGAATTTAAAATTTTCCAAAAGTTAAGCTTCTTTTTAATTGTTCCTGCACCAGGGGAATTTGTCACTTATCTTAGCTTGTTCAAAAATTGATCCAAGTTTTCCTAAGCTTGGTATTTGCGTGTTTAGTGTTCTAACACTCTCATTGAGTGAGTCTAGAGAAGGGGAAACCACCAAGGTCACATGCATTTTGGTTCTAGCCTTTTTCAAGTGCATCAGCAGTAGTAACAACAGTTACTATTGCTGACTTTTTCATCATCATTTTAAACAAGTTTTGGTAGGTTTTAAGCTTTAAAATTTAGTAAGTTTTAAGATTACATATAGCTTAATTTAGATAAAAACTTATCTTTCATTTTTAGCTTAAATTCTTAGGTTAATTTAGCTTTTAATTTCATAAAAATCTCAAAAATACCAAAAACAGTAGTATTTAGTAAGTAGCTTCTGAATTTAGATCTCTAGCTTATAGGATTAGGTTTTATCATTTAGTTTCATAGCTTAATAGTTGTTTATCTAGTTTTCAAAAGCTTAGGGTCTGAATTAGCTTATTGAGTTTTATAGCTTATTTAGTTTTTTTAGCTTTTAGACTAAATCTCTGAGTTTGCTACTTTGATCTTGAAATTTAGTTGGCATTAAGTGTTAATTATAAAGTTAGCTTGTAAGGATTAGCTTATATACATCATAAGCTGCCTGGAACTTCTTTTGTTTTCAAATTTGAGTTTAAAATGAATTTTGTGCAAGCAAATAAGTAAAAATTAGATTTTAAGCCCTTTTAAGCTTGTTTCTATGAACAGCTTCTTTATAAGCTCTTAGAGAGCTTAATTTTGAGATTTAGCTTATACTCCTTTTATTAAAAGTGCTCAGAAATGTTTGCTTAATAAGTTTTAGCTTTTAGATTTCCAAAATTAAAAAAAATCCAAAAAGCTGTGAATGGGACTCGAACCCAGCACCTCACGCTCACACACCCAACACCTTAACCATTGTGCTTCAATAGCTCATCCAACCTCATTCCTTTTCATTTAACTCTTATAGTCATTTTCAAATTCCTTTTTAATAATAAGCCGAAGCTTTTAGAGCTTATTCTAGGTCTTATCTTTGTAGCTTTTTGATTATTCTTATTTTTCCTTAGTTCCTGCTAGTACCTAGTACTTTCCCTGAATTTTTCACATTTTTCCATCAAGTAGATTATTTTTAATCATTTTTCTTATGTTTTATTTTTTGAAAAACAATTCCACAAGTCGTTGGGGAAACGACCCGGGAAATCATACTTCCCGGTTAAGATACGTATTATATTATATTATATATATTTTGAAGAGTTTCCTTTTCACCTTTGTCCTCAAGGGTAAATTGATAAATTTTTCATAGTATTATATATATATAATTTTAATTTTAAAAATAGTTAAAAATAGTTTTCTGAGTTTTTATGTTATTTTAGACTTCTCTAAGTTTAAAAATCAATTTTCTCAATTTTTAGGACTTAATTTGCTATTTTTTAGGATTTAATTAGATTAAAATAGTTTTTAATTCATAATAAATTCAAAAATTATCAAAAAAATATTTTTCTTTTTCCTAAAATTTTCTTTTATCTTATTTTAAGTTTAGAAATTTAGTTTGCATTTTTAAGAGTTAGTTTTGCTTAATTTGCTTTATTGTCGCGTTTTATTTGCTCCCGTTAATTAGTTTAAGTGCTTAACCGTTTTTGTTTGCTTATTTTACTTGTTACTTTAATTTAGTAGCTATAGATAAACAAAAATATGTTTTCTCTCATGCAAATCATAATCCAAGCTAAAGCGTGGTTTCAATTTCACAAGTCGTTGGGGAAACGACCCGGGAAAGCATACTTCCCGGTAATCATACGTATATTATTATTATTATATATTTGTATAAGAATTTTCCTAGAGGGCTACTTTGGGAATTATTCTCTATACTTTTGTGTATTAATATAATATAGTGTATAAAACTTACAATCAATATGTTTAAGGGTGCTGCTATGGCGTGACTTGTTTGTTTTTGGAGAAGTGTAATCATTCTCCTGGTGTTGATGATCAGTTACAAGGGATATTAACTAGGATGAGCAATGTATTACTGAATTTAATACTGGTGGTAACATGGAGATTATGTGTCCTCCATTAGATGTTAGGTTCTTCGCTACAAATGGGATTATTCTGATCACATCATTTATAACAATACGCAATTATGTGTATTGGTCAAGGTGGTACTTATTCGGCGGCTATTGTAACACCCCCAAAAATGTGTTGCAGCGAAAATATGTCCGGGGGCGTTACATCATAATACAACAACATAAGATACAAGAAAACGACCTCTAAATGTGTCGTTTGAAAAGTAATCTCGTTGATTTCCTTAAAATTGATATAACATTTGTCCCATAATTGCATCACAATGAAAAGCTTGAAAACAACCCAACGAGATTTGATCATTTGTATGTAAGTAGAAATCCATAAATGAAATCTTGTCAATTTTAGAATCCAGTGCACATCAAGTAAGCCATTCACCTGAGAAAAACATGCTTAAAAGTTTCAACATAAAGTTTGTGAGTTCATAGGTTTTTGTAAGTACAAATGTTGAACCAAAGTTCTGTAAAGTATGTATGTCCGTTTCAATCCTTATAATATTCTTCCAAAATGTATGTATGATTTTTTTGACCGCAATTGTCCAAAGTATGTATTGCCACTTTATTCAAGGCAACATAAATAGTCAAGTGTGTATAAAACAATGATTACAAATACTCTAAGTTCATGAAACTACGACGTAGACTTGCATGTATGCCACTTTATTCAAGGCACAGTAAGAGTTCATGTGTATGTGTTGTTGGCCCTGTAGACCCAACTAATCGTGTTCTGACATGTTATAACGTTCGTATGCCCAGTGATAGCTAATCACCCGAACGAGGATTGTCAATCCCAAATAGATCTATTTTATAACATTCACGCTCACCCTCCAAGTGATTACAGTTCATACAACCTAAGCTAATCCGTAATCATTTCCAAGTAAAGTACGTATTTGCGACCAAAAATGAATTCAATTAATGTATCCCATAGAGAGCTATGTAAATGAGTATATAAACCAATTTGTAATCAACCATGTAAATGCATTTGCAAACAAGCATTTTCTCACCCTAAAAATATATATAAAACATGGGCTATAAACTCACCTTGATGTTGCAGAACAATTAGCAGCAATGCAAATAAACAGCACAGCACAAACGGAAAACGGAACGGCTCGACCAAGAAGATGCAGTTTATCTTAACGACTATGACCTACTAGCCTAGGATAATGTATTTGGGTTTTCTGATGGATAGTTACATCAACGCGTCACGTTCATAGAAGACTTAGATTTCAAGTTGTAATAGTTTGGTGGTTGGTTAAATAAAATAAATCAAAAAGTAAACACAAAGTATGTAATATATTCCGTATATATTACATATGAAAAATAAACAAGTATATAATTCATACCGTGAATTATATAACAAAGGAAACCAATTAAATAAATAGTCGAGGTATATAATACCTTGCAAGTATTATATAAAAATGTGAGAAAAAGAATTGAATCAAAATGATTCGACACGTGTTCAGAAATCACCAACAAATTAACAAGGACTTCTTGCATATAAGTAAACACACATTTTAAAGTTACAAATTATGTAAACGATGTTTGTAAAATATTTCCAAAATAGTTACCTCGTTTGTAAATGTATAGTTTTCGTTTGTTTGTCGGGTTATTGTATAATTACAAATAAGTAATCTTAAGACTATAACTTAATCTTCTTTATCAGGTTTCCAAATATAATAGAAGTTTTAAACGAAAAATACTAAATATAGAATTTATAGAAATTTCGGCATGACTTATTCGTTTATATAACGTTTTCCATTTTCACAAAATTCAATGTTTTCCACTTTAATCAATCAATTTTGCAATACTCGCGTTTTTCAAATCTATGTATATATATATCTAAACGAGATCGAATAGGAAACAAAAAAATAAATAGCATATTTATTTAACCATTTTAACCACCACTTAATCTGATTTTATATTTAACTAAAACTTAACATATTTATATTAGCCGATTTATATTAACCCAAACACACCATTATTGGTTTTTCTGCTAACCCAAACGCACTCCTTACGGTTTTCTGCTCACCCAAACACACCCTTACGGTTCTCCTGCTCACCCAAACACACCCTTTTGGTTATTCTGCTAAACCAAACGCACCCTTATGCGGATTTTGTCAAACCAAACGCACCCTTGAGCGGTTACACAGCCAACCAAACGCACCCTTGGTGCGGATTCTGTCAAACCAAACGCACCCTTGTGCGGATTCTGTCAAACCAAACGCAACCTTGTGCGGTTACACAACCAACCAAACGCACCCTTCGGTGTGTATTTATCAAAACCACACGCACCTTAAGTGGGTTTGTTTAATATCAAACGCACCCTAATCGTGGTGGAGATGGTGGCGTGGGTGGGGTGGTGTTCGGTGAAGGTGGGGGTTGGCTGTGGTGGTAGCCGCGGTGGAGAGGGTGATGATGTTGGTGAAGGGGTGATGGTGGTCACGATGGTGGTGGGTGCGGGCTGGTGGCGAGGTGGAGATGGTGTGGTGTTTGACGACTGGGATGATGAGGATGGTGGCGGTGTGAAGCGGCTGTGGCGGCAGCAGTGGTGGTGAAGGTGGCAGCGGGGTGAGGAGGTGGTGGTGGTGCGTGCGTGGTGATCTGGTGGTGGCGATGGTATAGATCGGGGTGGATCCGGTGGATCGGTGGGTGGCGATGATGATGGAAGTACTCG